>WYDI02026449.1:0-39766 GCA_009867235.2 Psittacus erithacus | reverse complement strand
AGCTAGCTTCTCTTATCCCCCAACCCCACATGATGAAGCAGCTCCTTAACAAGAAAAAAAAAAACAACAACAAAACACAACAAAACAAACAAACAAAACCTCCCAAAAAACCCCTCCCCAAACCAAACCACCAAATACATTCTCAGTTTGATAAAAAAGAACAGTAAGACTACCATCAACCGGAGTATTTTAAATTGTTTTCCAAAAGAAAAATATAGTCATCCTGTGAAACAGAAATGAAGACACATTAAGGCAAAAAAAATTATTATAAAGTTTAGTGCTGTGCTTAAGAAAATGCTTCTCATATCCTTTGTAATATCCTGCATTTTCTCAGGTCTTCAATCCATAGAATCTGCTTTTTCAAAACCTAAGTTGCTGCACTGGCATACATCTGTATACTAAAGCTGATTAATAGAAAGGACTGTTTTAAACATATCTCTTGTGATCACGCATACACCCCTTTTGATTTCTCTTAAGAGAACCACAGCACATCCGACAAAAATAAGTCACTGAAAGTGTCATGTTCATTTATGACGAACACCTGTGCAAGAATAGTTTGTCCTGAAATCTATGTATTTCAGCACAAACTTAAAAGAAATTTATACAGCAAACAAAGGGAGGCAAGGACAAGGCCTTTGTATCACAAAGGCCACTTACCATTCATCTTTTTCTGTGACTCTTCCATCAACTTCTGCGTAGCAGGACACATTCTGCCAGGTATGTAGAATAAGTGGGGTTTTGTCTTTGTTCTTATGTATTTAATTATTTTGGCATTATGTTCATTCCATTCTTCTTGCTGAGAAATAAAAGAAAACGACCCTAAGATACACAAGAACAGTTTAAACAGGAGAAAGATCAAGAGCAAAACTAAAACTCACCAACTGGGCAAGCTCAACTTTTTGCTCCAGTAACCGCAGCTCTGTCTGTTTAGCACGTCTTTCTTCAAACAGTTCTCGCCTTTCATTTTCAACTTGCTTTCTTTCTTCCTCTGCCTGCACTTCAAGTTTTTGTTCAATTTCTTGGCGTCTCTTTTGCTAAGATAAACACAGAAATATCTTAAATATTTTTTCTAAATCAAAAAAGCATTCTAGTTTGGGCCACTTAAAATTTTTATTTACACCATTATAGGCATTCCTAAAGACCCATTAAGAAGCATCTTCTAAACTACAAATAATGGAACAGTGTCAGTGCCTGCTGGCACCTCATTTTTTGTGGGTTAACTATAAAATTACAGGGCCCTATTTCTGTCTGCTTTTTATCATTCAGTTTGGATTTGAATTTTCAGTACAAGCTTCAATATGGGCTTTTTTTCCCCTCAATAGCAAGAAAGAGAGAAATAGATTTCATGCATTCCACTTGGAGGGGAAAAAGTCAACTTGCCCAGACACAAATGAAGGACTGCAGACTGGTGTTTGTGACCAACAAAACAAATACATTGCAAATACTTCCAGTATATTAATTGCTAATTAGATATACTACTATAATCCAGGAATGCCTTGTTTGTATGTCCTAAACAGCCATATGCTCAGACTGTACAATAGCTGTCTAATAAAGAACACATTTTAGTGCCTGAACAACTAAATCATTATGTTATAACACTTCTCAGGCCTCTACTTTGATTTATAGCAGCTTTTTATGTATGAAGAGAATGCTGTCTACACAAATTCTCAGAAAAATGTTGCAAAAACCAGCAATTCCTCAAAATCTCTTTATGCAAATGCATACTACTATAAATTAGATAAGGACTCTGTTTCTAGACCATCCTCATCAATATTTTCTTGTTCTAAAGGCAAGCAGGCAACAGAGAACTCTGGTCGTTTCTCATGCGCTACATCACAAGATAGATAAAACAGGAGGATATCAAAATGCCACATCTGAAAGTAATCAATACCAGCACTGCAAGCCAGATATGCTAACACTACACAGAAAAGATTTTAAGAACTTCGTATCTGCTTCCACCAGACTCCTGAAAGTAGAACTTTCAAACACTACTTTTAATCTACAGGTTTGTATTAACTGAATAACCCATTTAGGGCAAATGTAAACAAATACTGTACCCTTCACAATTTAAAAAGACACACTAAGACTACAGTTACCGCCATGCTATACGCAAGTTCTTCGAAATTGCCACTACACTAAGCAAAGCCTTCACTTCAGAACAATTACATGTCCGTTCATTAGAAGCGGGTATTCTTGTTATCCATACTGGTTTGGGGAAAGCCACCTGTAGTCAAACAGATAGCATGATACAACCATATATATCTGTATACTTGGTTGGTTATAATTTAAACATCTGGAACACATCAGGGTGGGCACTGCTTCAGCAATACCGAATCACCATCACTTACAGAAGTAGCCTATGGCCTATTAAATAGTTAACCTGATTAAATTCCATTTACTTTGAAACAATCCCCAAATAAGTAAAACAAGAAGAAAAAGATAATCCACTTTGTGTTTTAAATACGGACAGCAATTAAAACAATCAGCAAAACCTTGCTTTTTCACTTCTGCAATGGTCAGAAAAAGTGCTGTGAAGTCACGAAACTGTTAGTGACCCTTTCCTGCCTCCCACCTCAATTCCACTAAACTAAACTAAATCAAAACCTACATGCACTTTTACCAATTTGTTGCACCTGCAGCCTACACCCTGAGGAATTTTCATTCCTATATGAATCAGTTTAACCGCACAATTTTGCTTTATTATTTACAATCCGATAAAGCTAAAAATAAATACCCTTTCAGTAGCAACTGTGGACTCCTGTTTAAATTTTTGAAGAGTGCCCATCAACAAGCCAAATATACGTCGATTCCTGAATAAAAAAAAAAAAAAGAAGATTAAGATTCAGTCTAAGTCTCAAGATTTTTATTTCCATGCAAATCAGAGAAAATTCCTACCTCAGAGACATTTATTTTTAAAGGCTCAGTATTATTCTATGCCAGTAGCAATAGAACACATATCGACTGTGCCAACAGTCAAGGATATAATTTACAGTGATATATCGTATTTTGCTTAAGAGTAAGACACAGCTCTTACCCATATCACAGCACAGATAATACTGGAAAAAATTTAAGCTTGCACTTTTTACATCTGGAAATAATGACACTAAGGAAATGTTAAAAAAATTTAAAAAATGCAAAAGCAGAGAGTACTGAAGAACAGCGTGAATAAACACAGTGTGAGCTATCAATAAGGCAGTGAACTGGAAGGTCACTGGGCCTTCTGAAAAAACATACTCCCCTGCCTTGCTCAGAGGATTAAAGAGAAATGGAGCCAAAGGGGAGGTTAAAGCTTATCTGTCACAGTTTGCCTAACAGTCTCTTCTACGAGATGCTGCACTGTGGGATGAAATCAGAACTGCTCTCATCCAGTTCTTCAAGGAATTCCCTTCTTCTGGACAAGAATCAATTGCTCGAATTTCATCTTTTCTTTCTTTAGTGCAAGAGGCAGACTCTTATTTGACTTGAAATTTTACTCATTTAAGAAAGGAAATGCTACTCTCTTTACTTTGTTACTACAGTGGCACAAACCTGACATGGAAAGGTAAAGGTACTTGTATATTAAACAGTAGAAATAGAAACAAATGAAGAATTGAGACCCAGAGATTACTTTACTCAAAGGGTATCTGTATATGAGTGACATCCCAGAAGACACTGAGCAAAATCAAGAGTCCAATGGATGCTGTCCTCTTAAAGAGCCTCTTTACATGACAAGTCATACAGAGACCAACACTGGTTTTCTAATCTCCCCAAGAGACTACTGAAGGGCAAAACAATACAACTACAATTCTGAGGGAACAAACTTTTAGCACCTGAATCTCTAGGAAGTCCACTAAGAATTCTGAAATTCGTCTGTGAAGAAAGTTGGAAACTTAGTGATGGAAGTAACAGCAGTCTGCTAGCAATGTTGCAACTATAAACAAAGCAAGCAAAGTGACTTTTCTGTGCTAACTGACCTGTGGTCCTTATCAGAGAAGCTAATAAGTTCCTTATTCCAGTTCTCATCCTTCTACTTATTTGAGGTATGGGTTATTATTGCACCATCAGAGTTGCAGACAGAACCTAAGAGGCTGGACAGAGTTGCAAATTTGCTTTTCCAACACCTCTTCCTAATAGAGCTGCACTTCAGCAAGAATTTTCAGGAGCTACCCAGACACAAATAAAATATAGGGGGAGAGAGGGAGAAAGATATATATAGGAGGAATCAAAAAAGTGGGCAAAAAGACAGACTGTATACATGAGTCTGAAACTAACAGGTAAAAAAAAAACGATGGAACTTGGAACTACTGCATTAAAACCCAACAAACAACAACCTAACAAAACAAACAAAAGAAAAGCCTCCTTCAACCAATAAAATAAATGATGTACCAAGACAGTTGTAATAGTCCAAAATATTAAATAACCACTGAAGCTATAAGTATTTCTGTCTTACTCAAGGATGATCACGGGCAATAGCACTAGCAAACTTATTCCTGTAGGTGGCCTGAGAAGCAGAACTCCTGTCAATTATGTGAACAATGTGTTGCTACTGCTCTGAAGTATTTTGAGAGAGCATTTTTTTTAAAAAATCAATTTTATACCACTATGGTACATCTTCAGCATCATCTCTGATACATAACAGCATAGTACAATACTTTTAAAATGTAAAACTACTTCCCATGCTAGCACAGAGAAGTACCATGTTACCGCTTAAAAGGGACTTCTGCATACCTTTGTTTTCCTTTCTCATCCATATTTTGATCTTGTATAAGGTCTCGACGTGTTCGTTCTTTGGAGGTAGCAACAACAGAAGATGGCAACGCTGGCTACAGCAAAGAAAAATAAACTACTTCATTACTGCTCCAGAGAAGCATGTTGCTTCCTCCACAGCTCCATTTACCATGTATTACCTTTTTAATATCGTCATCCTCTGCGTCGCTTTCTTGGCGGGATTCTCTTCTTGTCCGACGTTCTCCACCCAGCCTAAGAAAAATCATTAGCGGTCACTAGAGAACATATATTTAGGACAGCATCTGTTGTAACACGAGAAAAATACAAGTCAGCATATCTAGACAGAAGAACCAACACTTCCAGTAAAATTCTCTCGACTGTTCCAATGACTAGTATGCAGCATTTTACAGACAGAATCTACTGTTTGTAAAAATCAATGAGAAAACACAGTTTAAGTTTTAACACAAGTTGCACAGTAAAGGAAGGCAGAAGAGCCCACATCACTACCATGCTTGACTTTTTAGGATATCTTTGGAATTTATTTCTTTTTTTTCATGTTTTTACTTTTCTTTTTCCTGAACTTCTAAAATGGCTACTGGTATAAAGGGATCATGAGACAAATTTAAATGTATCAAGATATAAGGGTTGGTATGATTTTTCAAATGGGAAATGCTATTTAAGTTACACAGCCAAATACCTACAGAACAGGGACAGAGCACTTACGACCTGAGAACTTGGACGAACTGAGGCTTTAACAAAGAACAACTGGACAGTGTATTAAATAAAAGTTATTTTCAGCTTTCATGCTTAGCTTTGCGGCACAGCACTTGATACTACTGGCAGAACTGTTTCACAGTATTCATTTTGCATTAACTCAAAAATTCAAAACCTTTTAATTTTTCAAAAGCTTGCTTTGATCAAGAACTACCACTGCACTGAAGTACCCACAGAATGAAGCTCACTGTAACCAGTCACATCTGATCTGCATCCAGATGTGAAAGCTCAAAATCTGAGCCTATGGTCACATTGTATGCATTCAATTTATTGAATGGGAGATCTCATAATTCAATTTGCCTCTACTGTAAAACAAATCTGGACTAGAAAGCACAGTACCATATTGCAAACTGTACACAAAGTATAAAAGAAAATTCCAAGAATCTTTGTATTGCTGTACCTTTTTGTTATTGCGCTAATCTTTACATTGTTATAAGGTATGGAAAAAAATTTCATCACAATCAATTACCATAATCCAGATTTATTTCCAGTAACTCTTGAATACGTAATCTCTAAACAAGACAGTGAAAGTCATCACTTATTAACAGTTACTGAATCTAAGTATCTGAAGTCTACTATTATAAATTCTCATTCTGATAAAGCAAGTTCTCTGTATCAATTTCACACCCACCTACTGGTTGCCCCTTCAAGATCCCTCTGTTTGGCTGGGGGTCCTCCTCCACTATCCGAGAATCCACGCCTAAATAGAAAATACTTGTGATCTCAGAACAAGTTTGGCTAACTTCAGGTTCACCTTAAGCCTGCACAATCAAACTGTATTTTGGCTTTATGGTCATGATATAACAATAAATACTCAGTTGTATCATCATCCACTGTTACTACTACAGTAAAGCATTTAAACATACTGCTTGGGGACCAACTAATTTAAACTTGAATTTCTGTGCTCGCTTAATCAAGTAGCTACATGAGAACAAGGAGCACCATGATGTTCAAATGTTCATATTCCCAATAATTTAAGATGTATTGAGCCTCAACCAGCAGTTTAATATTGAAATTCAACAAAAATATCCACTACATACTCCATTAAAAAAGAACTACTAAACAAAAGTTGTCTTTTTCATTCTACCTGGGAGATAAGAGGAAAAACATAAAAATAAGATAAAATAAAATAAAATAAAATGTGTGTCCCCCCCGTAATAAACCACTACTGGTTTTACTTACAAGTGTTAAAATTCCTGTCAACTTCAACTCTTACTATTCTCCCTTGAACAGTTACCAGTTTCTTCATTACTGTGAGACTGATTTTGAACGATTTTAAAGAGACAAGGTCCCAGAAACCACGTAACACCTCCCTTAACTTTCATGTTTCCCATTATATTTCAGGCTAACAGCTGAAAGCATTAGGAAAAACTATTAGTTAAAGTTTGTTATAACTCAGAATGAGAGGGTACTTTACATTACAGGCGGTGACATATAACCCCAAATGCCCCATTGGCCCGCTTTGGTGCCTGCTCACTGAAACAGCAGTACACTAAGCAACGGAATAGGAGGAGAAACACAGAACAACCCAGTGCAAGGACAGCAAAGCAATGCCAGGGCAAAAGGTGGCACAAATCCCACTGCATGTTTGTGCAGCTCCTTACCTTAGCAATAAGCTCCCACGCCCCCTACCTCCACCAGGGCCTGTGATGGCTAATAGTCTGTTTTGAGGGGGCCTGCAAGAGACAGCGAGCGCTGTTAGCGGTACCTACCCGACCCGCCGCAGAGCGCCTCTTCGGGGCGCTGCAACTCGCCCAGCCAGAGGTGCCCGCGGCCATCACCTTCCCCCTCTTCTTGTGTCCCCGCCACGACGGGGGGACACCGCTAGCCACGCCAGCCCCCCCGCGTGCTGCGCCGGAATAGCGGGGATGACCCGGAGCAGGGTGAGGGGATCTAGCGGAGTGCACGGGCAGCTTCTCGTCACACACCCCCCGCACGCCCCTCCCCATCTCCTGGACACCAGCACGGAGCCCCACGGCTCCCCTCGCCTCAGCCCCCATCCCGGCCTAGCCTGGCCGCATCTCGCCCCCCGCCTCACCTCACGTCATTGGGGTCCCTGCCCGTGAGCTTGCGGATGTTCTCGTCGACGTGCCTGAGGCTCTCCTTGGCCTTCTCCAGCTGCTCCTGCAGCACACGCACGGCAACCGCCATCCCGCCTGCCGCGCGGCCTACTTACGACCGAGCGCAAGGCACCGCTGGGTAGCAAAGGGAGAAGCTCCGCCCACGCGCGGCCCGCCTGGCGGCCCACCACTCCGGCAGCCTCGGGCTAGGACGCCGCAGCCAATAGCCGCTCAGCAGCCCTCCTCCGACAGCCAATAATCGAGCACCAGAGAAAAGGGCACGTCCCGCGGAAAAGACTCACCGATGGCGCTCACCAATCACAAGGCCCAGAAGCAGACTGGCACCCCAGCCCACCAATTAGCGGAAACCTTTGCCTGCCAGCGCCACAAATCACTACAGGTGCTGCCGGAGTGACGTCACTCACAGCTAATGAGCATTCACATTCGTCATTTGCCTGCAGCCCAATCAGAAGGCCACTTCGAGGACGTTTATCCTCGCCCACCTGGGACGCAGCCTACTTTTCCACCCCCTGTGGGGCCGAACTGCTAGTACGCGGGCGGCTTAGGTGGGGGCCAATCACTGCCCCGCTACAGTCGCCGCTGTGCCAGGGGAGCCAATAGGCGGCGGCGTTACGCAAGGCTGGCGGGCAGTCTGGTGTTGTGCGGGCCAGGGAGCAGTGGCCGACCCGTCTCCCGTAGCTGCGCTGTGTGGGCCTCGCTAGCCGGCTCTCCGCTCAGCGGCTGTAGGATCGTCTCCGGGAGTTATCCCCGGTGTCTGGCTGCGCTTCTTCTCTGCAGGCGGCCGGTGCCGTTACTGTGGAGGGGCTGGGGTGAGCCCCCGGGCGCAGCGGCAGGAAGTGGAAGGAGAATGAGCGAGTGACGTTCTGAAGGCAGTAAACCCCCACGCCCGTCTATCGGCTCTGGTTTCAGGAGTTAGGCGCCAAGGGGCAACTCCGCAGGGAAGAGACGAGTTTGCCCTCCCGCCCCCGGTTCAGTCCCCGTCAAGGCACTCTCATGTGGAGTCCCGGTTCGCGCCACCGCACCAGGCAGCCGGCTCGGGAAGGCGATACGTAAACGCCCATTTTCTGCCTCCGGAGAGGCTTCCACCGGCAGCGGGTGGGAACGCCAAGCGGTTTCCCGTCCGGGAGACTCATCCCGGCCATTGCCGCTGTGCTGCCCCTCCTCAGCCCGCCGCTCTGTGCAGCCGGAAGGGGCGGTGCGGCGACGGCAGCAGTACCGGGTCTGGCGGCAGCTGGCCGTTGCGGCGGCGCCGGCGTGGGGGCCCCGCTGAGGAGCGGAGATGGCGGACGAATCGCTCTTCCTGCTGCTGCACAACGAGATGGTGGCGGGGCTGTACCGCGCAGCTGAGCAGGGTGAAGGGGTGAGTGGGGCCGGGGCCGCCCGGGGAGGCGCCCGGTAGCGGCCGGGGCTAACGCTACGGCGGCACCTTGTCTCTTGCAGGAGAACGGCCGCTGCACCACTAAGCTAGAGAGCATGGGCTTCCGTGTCGGACAGGGGCTGATCGAGAGGTGAGTTCTCGCCGCGGCAGGCCCCTTGCAGTGCCCCTCTTCCTGCTCCCCCGCCAGAGGGCGCTGCTGTCCTCGGGGGGTTACGCTGCGGGAGCCCGCTCCCCAGGCCTGCTGAGGCCGGGCAGGGTTCGCCCGCTCGGTGGAAAGCTGCCGGCTCCCCTGAGGGGGCAGAGGGCTATGGTACCCGTGTGCTCCTCTTAGTAGACCTGCCATCCTGTCTTTTGGCATCTCATTCTTGCGGGGACCTGTGTTTGAATACTACGGGGAAGTTTTGGAGCATGTATTTTTGCAGTCCTTTCTGTCATGAAAACAAAGTGTATGGTTACTTTTAATGCTTACAATCCCTTTTAATTGCACTTTTGTAGACCTATTTTGGTATGTTTCCTATTTCTGGGGTGCTTCATGATTTTCTTCTTCATAAATATAATTTTACAATTGGCTACTATGTTTCTCGAAAACACTCTTGAGTCATTGGAACTTCGTAACCAAGCACGTTGCCTCCTTGTTTCCCCAGGCGCTTTGGGGATGCACATCCAACTTCGGCACCCTCCTTCTGAGGTGGTGTGGAGACTGAGCTTCTGAAATCATGCTTTCATTTTAAAAAGTGGTGCTTTAGTGTCAGATGGAGACCCTTAAGGAGGATAAAGGGGGAGAATTCTGAAATAAGCTAGAGAAAGAGATCCCTTTTGGGGAAATGGGAACAAGTTTCACGTTTGCTCCTTTGCAATAGTGCTTTTTTGCGCATTTGAAGGACTCCTTTGAAGCAGTAGGTGTGAGCTTTTTGTTTATCTTCTATTTAGACGTTTAGTTGAAGATAAAACTGATGCAGTGCTTTGCATCTTTCTGTACTTCAACTGTCTTTACTAGCCATATAATTAAAACATTTCTTCTGCTGTCATGTTGCAGGTATTAACACTTGCTGTTAAGTTAAAATAGCTGAGGAATACAAAGTGATGCCGCAACATGCTGAAAAACTAATTTCTATAACGGCCTCAAAAATAATGTGCATAGTACCATTTTTTCCTGTTTAATTGGTCAAGTTGTGCATACCTTTGTTACTGATATACTTCTCACTTATCTCTTAGGTTTACAAAAGACACTGCCAGGTTCAAGGATGAATTAGATATTATGAAGTTCATTTGCAAAGATTTTTGGACAAGTGTATTCAGAAAACAAATAGATAACCTAAGGACTAATCATCAGGTACTTACGCCGGAGAGTAAGATTTAACTTGCAGAATCAGTAAGAGTTTTGAGTTAGTAGCACATTTTTGTTTTCCTTAGCCTAGAATTATAAGAAACCCAAAATGTTCATTGTTTTGTTTTAAAAGTATGTTTTTAAGGTTCATTTTAGCATGTAGCTTCAGAGCACAGTAATTGCTTTTGTTGTCTTTATTGCCACCCAGTTTGAAAGACTAAATGCTTTGAATTTCCTGTGCGCTGCTGCAGAGCTACAAACTGACAGGACAGTAATGGTTACAATTGGTTAACACTTAAAACAGGAACTTTTTACTGTTATTTCCCAATAAATTTTAGTAGAAAACTAGTTTGAGAAAGTGATATTGCTGTCTTAACATTTATTTAAACAGAATGGCTGCCTTGAAGTAGTTTTGGTTTTCATTTTGAGGAGTATTTACAGTTTTCAGCAGTTGCACTCTACTGAACTTGTAAAAGAAACAGTGGAAAAGTTCCCAAATTTGTATATTGGTGACATTGCATTGTATCTATGTCCTTTCCTGCATCAACAGCCACAGTTCTTGCAGCAAGATTAAAATAATTTTGCTACAGTAAAACAATCTTCTTCCTTTTGAATGACTTTCTTATGGCCATTTTCCCATTGTATCAAAATTGGAACATGAGAATTTGTACACGGATTGTGCCAAATAAAATAGGTTTTATTTTTCAGTGTGCTCTTTACCAAGTAATAACTCTAAGAGATAATTATTACCTTAGAAATCTGTTTTTGAATTCAGAGAAAGCTGCAGTATTTAGCTTAGGTCTCAACTGCATAAGCAGTCTTAATTTAAGTTGAAGGGTTATGAAGTTCCAAGGTAGCAGAGTCATTAACAAAGAAATTACAGGTGTAGAAGCTGCTATACTGTGTGTTCATACTTAATTTATTAAAATGCATATTATGGCACAATGTAATACGGAAAATATCAGACTTTTAATTTGATCATCTGCTGGGTGTTGTTGCTTGTGTCACTATTAAAGAAAATAATTCTCACTGAATTTGAGAGTAAGAATGAAAATTAAGATTTGAATGTAAAAATCAGCATGTGTTTGGTATATTGACCAACACTTTCTAATATGGAGCTCCTGTTTAAGTCACATGTACCTTAATCTAAAATTGCATCTTTTTAGATTTTTCAACCGGCAAACATTTATATTGTATCTACAAATCGAATCACATAAAATGCTGGTATCATGTTACTGCATATGCAACTAAAAAAACCTTTTTTTTTTTTTTTTTTTTTTTTAAATAGGGTATTTACGTCCTTCAGGACAATAAATTTCGTCTCTTGATACAAATGTCTGCAGGAAAGCAATATTTAGAACATGCACCAAAGGTACCCTTCAGTTTTATCTTTGAGATCTACCAGTTTGAATTACCTTGATTTATTAATAATAACTTTAAAGTATGTGATTGAACGGATGCAAACTCTTCAAAAGGGCAGCTGAAGTTTAGTCTCCAAAACCTGAGATTTTAGAAATGCACCTTGTTTTGGAACACTGGATTTGATTTATGGTTCAAGAAACAGTCGTAGTTGTTGTGAAACTTGCTGTTGTCATGTTTGAATTACTCTATGGTAGGAGCTGGTCTGCCACCACCACACAAATTCTTCCTCTTTGGAAAGCATGTGCTTTCTGAAGGTTTGTTTGTTATTTTTTTAATTTCCAAAACATAATTGGAAGATGCCATTTGTTA
Source organism: Psittacus erithacus (assembly GCA_009867235.2). Taxonomy (NCBI): domain Eukaryota; kingdom Metazoa; phylum Chordata; class Aves; order Psittaciformes; family Psittacidae; genus Psittacus; species Psittacus erithacus. The sequence goes on along the minus strand of WYDI02026449.1, from coordinate 27,768 downwards.
CCTAGAACAAGCTTCTGAAAAGATCTTCCACCAATTCAAAATAGTTTTGAGTGTAGACGCTGAGTGAGAGTAATAGTTTAGGTAAGTAAAATCAGTGCTTCTGCAGAAACTCTTATACAGCACTTTGGTTCAGGCAGAGGTAAGAAATGGGGCATTCAGTTCCATTTAATGGCCTCCTAATTTTCATAGTCATCACAGTTGCAGGCTACTGTCCTTGGGGTTTTTTTTTTTCTTGGTGTTTGGCAAGATGTTTCTTCTGTTTTGCAGCATATATTCTAGATATCTGGAGGCCTTTGTATTCTAAGATGCGGTCTGTGCAAGAATTCTGTCTTGGACTGTTTCTCCTTCATTGACTTTAATACCAGTTGCTAATTTAGCTGCATCTTGGGAATAATCGTTTTAAGGATATGAAGTTCTCACAGGCTTAATGGAAATAGAAACAAGTGACTCAAGATAGTGTCTCTGACAAGAAAAATCTGTATTGTGAGCTCGCCTGCACCATGTATCAGAACTTTCATCTGTTTGAGATGAGGAAGTCTCTTGAGCACAGTAACAGAACCTCCATAGTTTTATGTTGTCCAAGTGCTATGTCTTGTTCTTGAGTACTTAGTTTCAATCTTTAGCAACAAGCTTCAGCCTTCACATTTATTAAAAATGCAACTTTATATTTAGTATTTAGCATTTACCTGTGGACTAATCAGAGGAGGCCTATCAAATTTGGGAATAAAGAGTATTGTAACAGCTGAAGTTTCATCAATGCCTGCGTGTAAGTAGTTCTTGAAGTATTCAATTATTAGCTTACTTGGTAACTTTCCTTATTGACTTCATCACTGTAGAAGCATTTTTCTAGGTGGGATTAGTTTGAAGCTGCTGGGCCATAGAAGTCATTATGAACTTCAGGGTACAGCTTGTCACTAGATGCTTTAGTATTTAGAAATTAGTGACAGAAGGTGAACCTCCATGATACTGAGTGGAAAACAAAACTAAAAAGTTGTATTTATATTTAAGCATCAAATGCATAAGGATGTATGTCCAGAAGGCCATTTGAACAAGTGAAGATAAAAGCAACCAGAACAGCTCTTTCTCTACAGAAGTTATTAAGAAAGAATGAGAAATCCATTGTAACTACCCAAGCTGCTTAAGGTGGATTAAAACCTTTCCACAGTCTTTGCATGAATACTAAATTTAGCTGACAAAACCATTGTGATGTGAGAAATTGATCAACTTAAAAAAAGAAAAGAAAAAAAAAAGCAGTTCAGCTGGAGTTAAATTTAATGCTAAATTGCTTTAAAAAAATAATGTTGATCTGACTCTGCTTTTTCTTTGCAGGTAAATTTCAGGTGATGATACAGAAGATGTAGAGCACATTCAAATCTGGGTGTCTACCTTAAAAATCCTTTGTGTGTGGATTCCCTATCTTGGTTCAGCCTTGTATGTAGTTTGTAAATTACAGCAGTGTGCAGCACAATTCCAAAATATATAATAAACATTCAACAAATTAACTTAACACTATCCTTGCTTCTTGGTATGAAATTTATTCTATACCAAGGTATTCATGTCCACATGGTAAAAGCTGTCTAATCAAAAGTTTTCATCAAAACATTTCAGTTACCAAAGCAGCACATACGGAAGACAGGAGGCATGTTCTGAGAAAAGAGTAAAAGCCTGACCAAGACTAAACTGCATTAAAGAACTAATGTTTTGTGTTATTCTGAGGAAGCCATTAGCAAATGAACCAAAACCCTTCATTAGTGGTGTTCTGTGGAGGCTTAGTTCCTCTGTAAAAAATATATGGGGCAGGAGAGAACTTATTTCTACATAGTTAAACAGTTCTTCCTACCTAATTAATGATTTTTTTTTTGTGTCAGAATAATTTTATTGCTAAGGTCATCTATACTGGCTTGTGTATAAACTCAGTATTAACATGGTTGTTTTTAATTGCTAGCTACAACCTCAGTTATGAGCATGTGCAGGAAGATGATTAGGCCTGCAAGAAGCTATAAAGACATCACCATGACTCTTGAGGACATTGGGGTTTGCTAGATACTACTTGTTAGAAGATTTGCATAACAGTATTTCTCTTGCTGTAGGTAAGCATGAAAATATCTTGTTAAAACCTTTAATGAACTCTGCTGTGAAACTTTCCTTTTGACAGGTTCAAGCTTTATACCTTCAAATGAATCACAACAGAAACTTAATGGTGTTCATTCAGAAGCGTGAGAATGCCTTGTGATAGTGAAGCAGTTTCTACTTTGTATAGACGAGCATATAACAGGCTAACTAGAAAAGCTCATGTATTAAGATAGCACCTTTTATTGTTGTAACTGCATTCTGTGTTGGGAGAAGTGTATGTTGTCCAGTTTCATGGTAGGCAAGACTTTCCATAAGCTGTAGGGAAGGTCTGAAGTTTGTAATAGACCAAGCCTTTTCTAGGGAGCTGCTACAAGCTGGCAAACTATAGATTATAGAAGCAATAACCAGGGGTCTGTTATACTTGAGCTTAAGACAGATGAAATCAGATCTTTCCAGGTACTGTGAATGCTAATTCAGAGTAGTTGTAGCTGAATAAATTGACAGTTGTAGGAAACATCTAGAGCAGAACTCAAACTAGCAGAGTGCTGTCCCACTGTTTATAGATGAAAGTAATTAAAATAGTATGGTACTCAATGGGGATCAGCTGTTTGACTGAAAATGCTGGGTTCTTACATGAGTGGTTTCTGGAAGGCTGTGGTGATTGTTTACCTTCATTCCTCAAACTTGTTTGTAACTGTAGGGGTAGAGAATCAGCTAACTAGTATTCTTGCATTTCATAGGTTCTTCAGTTGCCAACTCCTGCTTTCAACATGCTGAAAATGTTACTATAAAGACTAAAAATAATTTGCACTGTATGGACAGCTCAGTGTCATCATTTCAGGCATCTGCAGTGTGGCAGACATTCAGTGTCACAAACCATGTAAAATCCTTTCTACTTGCATCCCAGAATTAAAAAAAAATCTAGTAGTTACTGTAATTCAGTTTGATTTTTCACTTGGCATTTAAGACTACTATTCCAGATGCAAAAGTGCCAATCATTCAAAGACATACTAAAAGTTTATTGGTAACTGGTTGTAGTTAATGATTCTTAATAGAAGGAGAGGGACTTAAATTCTACAATAAACCAAAAGCAGGTATCAGTTAACACTGTTTATCAATTTGTTGCTGTCAAAAGAATTCATAGTTCCTTTAACATGAATTTTTAATTACTGAACATAATTAGAACCAGAGGGAGTCATAGATGTACCAAGTAGCTGCCAATACTCCTAATGAAGCACTCAGTGTTAAATGTATAAATAAGCAAGCTTACATATTTGTCAAGATACCATACAGAAAATAAATTTGTTCATTGTTTAATAAATGCTTCTATTAAAAGCACTGAGTACAGCTGTGTAAATTTCACTGATTTCTGCAACTGTTTACTAAAAAGCATTATTATTCCAAAAGTAGTAGTGTTCATGTTTTATTAAATTGTTTAAGGAACTTAGTGGCTATATTTGAACTCTTAAGCCATGCTTAACCTCAGGAACCAAAGCTTGAAAAAACACATTCAGTCTTAGTTGTGTAGATTTCTATGGTAAGGCTGTTGTTGAATAGCAGGAAGAATGAAAAAAAGCCACAGTATTTATGAAGACTCTTCAAAATGCTTCAGGTTTAAAAAAAACAAAAACAACCCCACAAAAAAAACAAACACAACAAAACCAAAAACACTAAAAAGACTTCAGTGGGTGTGCATTAGATAAAGAACAACCCATTTGTAATGTAACCTCAGACTTCACTTAATAGCAGTGTCCACAGGATTATGCATATGGTAGAATTTTCTAACCAAGAATGTAGTTTACAGAGACAGTACCTTGAGAGATGATGTCAGACACTTCATTGACCATTTTATGAGGATGATACCAAAGACATAAACAATCTGTGCTACAGCTCAGCTGAAGTTATTCATAGCTGTCCCAAGTGCATTATCATAAGGGTACTCTGAGGGGGTTGTATAGTACTTCAGGTCTGAACAGTGCAGTGTCTTGCTGTTAACTCCGACAATGCTTTTTGTACTACAACACCACAAAATACTTGATATTCTCAAAACAGTCTAGGAAGGCTCATCAGCCAAGTCACGCTGATCGAAGTACCTAGTGGTGAGAAGTGGAATATGGTAAGAAACCTTTAATGCAACATTACTATGCTCCGAGTTGTTAGATCCCTTGCTTTATAGCACTTCTTTCAGTGTTTTTACCATAATTATAGCTTTGCAGTTCAGGAGGCTTGCCTCAGGATACCAATATGTTTTCTTCACTCTTAGGTTTATCTCAAGTCATTTTACCTAAGTGTATTTGCTACATAGGCCCTGGGTACTTTAATTTATTTCCACTTTCAAAGAATCTAGGTTAGGTCAAGTAATCACACATTTTACTCTGGACATCCTCTACTGTTTTAGGTGTGTAAGTTGCATTACCTGCTAACTAAGCAGATTATCAAGTTCAGAGCTGATATTTGTTCTTCATTCTTGTTCTCCTGAAAGAGCAATAAATAATTACAACAGTTCGTTTGTTACCCATGTCAAACAGAAAAGCAGTTACATGCCATACTATGTGCTTGTAATCTTCCCTTCATCCTCAAAGCAAACTTAGGACATGAAAAATTACTTACCAAGAACTGAAAAATCATTCACCTTATAACTTGCTAACTCCAGCAAGTCCTTTGTGCAATGTAGCATTAAATCTTACCTCTAATACTCTGACTTCTGAGCATCGTCTTGCCAGCTGTCGAATAAGGGAGTGAGCTTCAGGTAGCAAAGGTTTTTCAAGGCATGCCAACAGTGCATAAAGCCATCTACCCTATGTAGATTCAAGTAACAAAATTTTTAATTAGGAGCATTTCATTGAAGTTTCATGCAGTTCTTGTTATATAGAGCAGGACTGGAGCATAGGTCTCAAAACAAAACTGCATTTAAGTGTCACTGTCAGAATTGAAAATTTTGAAAGCCCAATGAGACACTACCCTGTGGGTGACAGGATAGAAATAGTTAACAAAATGGATCCAGGCTTTATCACCCTGGTTCAGCCTGAGCCCTGGGAACATCGAAGAAAACACCAGGTGTTAATGCCCTAATCAGTCTGAGCCCTGGGAACTGTGGAGAAAACAATGAATGGGAAGATTGGTTAACAAGACAAAGTAGGCAGTTTTCAAGATAAAACAGGATGTGCACCTCAAAGGCAGACCAAGCAATGTGAATATTTGCAATCATCAGATGCTTTGCTAAATTGGGATGATAAGGGAGTGAAACAGTAGAAAGTTACTGCTTAGCACTTAGTAAAAGGGACATGAGACACGAAATAAATGATTTCAGATTTCACCAGAACTGGAGTCCATGTATTTCATCCCCTCACTACCCTAATTAAAGTTTTGACAGTAACTGAAAATGATACATATTCTTCAGAAACCAAAACATTTTCATAGAGACTATGAACAATTTATCCCTTGTTTAATGTGTTCATGTGCAAGTAATTAGAATAAGTTAAAAATTACCAGTTCTGGAGTAAATTTTTTCTCCCCAAACCAGCTGATCAGGTATTCCAAGACAGTGGTTACTGTTGCCTTTAAAAGAGGAACAGAATGAGACAATAAAATACCTGCAATGTTTTGTTTTGCTGTTCTTCTATCCAAAGGATTATATTTTTTGAAAAGCAACATGATTGTAAAAAATTAGGCACATTATGAATTTCTACTCTACTGTACTTACTCCACACTGAAGTTACATATAAGGGTAAAACAAGTGTTAAAGCAGCAGTTCCTGGAATGAATGAATTTTCTGTGTCAACAAAAAGTTATGGGTAAGTAGCTATAGATGCGTAAGTAGCTATAGATAAGGAAAGAGGCATCACACTGACTGGTTTTCTATAAAGGCGACTAGTGGGAAACATAATAGTAAAGATAAGTGCGATTCTTCCAGCCTTGCAATGTATGTAGGAGTTCACAATCAAGTGTCAGGACTGCACTTAAAACACTGAGAAATCTCAAAACACTGTTAAGCACCTAATGGGGCCTTCATAAAAAAAAAAAACACCACCACAAAAAAACCAAAAAAAACCCAAAAAAAAACAAACATGAAGTGTTCTTGAGAAATTACAAGGACAAAATACTTTTAAAACTAGTCACAATAAATGTTTGCTAGTAACACTGTAGCTGAAAGCCAGATAGTGATTGTTTTCCTTGTAAGTGTACAATGAACAGCAATTGTAACAAGCAGTTGCCTACTCTAGCACACAAAAATAGGTAATACCTGCAACAGATAGAATATGAGAAATAATGATTTATGCAATGTCACTATGTGATTCTAAGAGGTAGGCTTACCTGATTCATTCTGCTTACAATACTTAGCAGAGGGGGAAAGCCAACCTGAAGAAAACCAAGTTAGAAAATGCAGACATTATCATAGACATTTTTGTTTTAATTTAGAACATACCAACATTTTAATGTGGTGCTCAGACATCTGTAGTGAATTAAGTCTGTTCTGAGCTTTAAAATCCATTTTTAAGAAGTCTTAAAGCAAATTCAAGATAAGGTCCAGTCAAATTTGGTATCAAAGAACCTTGCTTTTCCTGGTATCTGTTAGTTTTGTTTTTTCAAAATGTGACAGTGAAGGACACATTTGTAGGATAGCATGTATGAGGAGAGGAGCCACATATCACCATTCACCAAAACACTAAAGCAGATTATGCAGAAAGCTTTCCCTTCAGTTCAGTGAGCAACAAAGTAGTGTGCTTTAGCTGGTAACATGAAGAAACTAACTTTTTGACTAAAGGGATAGACTTGTTTTCTGCTTCACTTGGTTTCCACTTAAAGGGGAAGAAAAAGGGGAATTTCTGGGCTCACAAGAGAGTCTGCTTTCTACATAGCGCAAGGTGGTAATAAACAACAGGGTTGTTTCTGGCAGTTATTCTTGAAAATAGCATCTGAAAATTAGATGCAAGTTCTATACTCACCTTTATGTAATCAATTCCTAGACTTTCATCATCAGATTGTGTACCTATTTCTGAGTATATTCTTTCACCCAGGCAGAACTTCTTCCAGCCTTCTTCATCCTCTGGTTTTGGCTAAAAATAAATGAAAACTGTGAAACACTGCTATATTGAAGACATCAAAGAAAAGACTTGATAATATGATCAAGATGTTGCATTAGACTGTAAAGCAAGATTAACCACGGATTTAAGGACCTGAACCACACCCCCAGCACTGCTATGAATTCTACTCACCATAGTAACATTGCTGTCCAAATGTTGTGACTGCCAGTGATTTCGGTGCTTGTTCAGGCTCTGAGTAATTAAAATGAAACCACAGTTCAGCTTTGCAGTTATTTTATCCTAGCCATAGCTACTCTTCATTGTTCTAAAAATGCATAAAAAGTCTATTTTATTATGTTCTATAAATCAGTAGAGGCATAACTGGCTAAACAGTTGCCATGCCTCTCAGTATAAATGAAACTAAGCTGCTCATGCTGGGTGTTTGGAGGTAATGTTAAAGCTGAAGGAATCTTAAAGTTTCTAAAGTTTACGAAAAAAGCTGATTTAGTCCAAAACCACAAATAAAGCCAATATCCTGTTTCTAGCAGTGGTCTGTATCTGTATCAGATATCTACAGAACTGTTAGGAAAAAAAAGTGTGCTTTCCTAGGGCATTTCTTCTACCTGACAGGGATGCCATATAATAAAAACAGGCCTGCTCAACAGTTTCTTGTACAGAGTGTAAACTTTTTGTAATAGAAGAAATTTTCCCCCTAACTCAATTGTTATTGTAGCAGTAAGAGAGACCACTGAAAATGCTGTGTGTAACAGCAGCTGATGTATAGTGTTTGAACAAGTGCCTTCTGATGCTCTTCTTAAATACTTTTTAGAAAACTCTAATATTTCACAGTATTAATTCTGGCACAGATGAGAGGACAATTCATTTGGGTATAAAAGTAGTATCTGTACAATGAATATACCTTTAGATGTAAGTTTGCTTGTTCTACTAAAACCTCAGATTGTGCACAATACATATTATGCAATGTGATGCCTTGTAGAAATAAGGGCTAGCTCAGCTAATGTTTACAATGTAGATGCAGCAGTACAGACCCCCACCTTCACCGATTTATTTCCCTGACAAAACAGGCTATATGAGCTCATGCAAAATTGAGCTTCAGCGCAGTTGGTTATTTAAGAGCAGGGTGCAGTAGGGAAAAGTCTGTGCAAACACAACCTTGCAAATACATTTTACCAAGTCAATATCTCTCCTTGTAATGGGTGCCACCACTCAATATTCTAAATGGACACTGTGTTGTATATACATGAATCTCCTCATGGGTTAGAATCCACTTGTTTGTCAGTTGAAGTTGAATTCTGTAGAACATTCCTGCTGGCACCAGGTTTTAATATAACCAGATAACATCACAGGGGCTTATGTTCTCCCTCAGCTACTAGACATCATTTAATCTAAATACCAACAGATATTTTGCTGAAGTTGAAGCAGATTTTTTTCTTTAAACATGACTCAAGAGTTTTATCAGCAGTTTAAAAGCCACAGAGCATACAATGAATCCATTTCCCCCCAAGAACTTTAAACATTTGCCTACAAACATCTGTCCTACCATAAAGTCATAACACTTCTATACTAGATGCAAGGTTGTAACTCATAAACACAGGGGTGTTCTATCCACAGTCCCCTCACATCCACCACCGCCCTGGGGTTTGTACCTGACGAACAGCTGAAAAATTGGCCACTTGCTGCTGCTGCCACTTGAGTGTTGGGGAGTATCCTTCAGGAGCAGGCTGACATCCAGAAATCTAAAAAAACACTGGCAATAGTTATAATGCAAAGAAAGCTTTATAAGAAGAATCCTTAAGAACAAGAGAGTCAGTAAACATTTACTATCAAGTAGACAATACTCTTTAAATCTTCATTTAAGAAGGGTAATTCCATGACCATATCGAGACTGACTTACCAATTGGTTCAGAAAAAAAATCCTTCTGACTCTTCTCGTATGCAAATAAGAAGAAAACTTAAGTATTCAAAAGACATTGTCAAAGAATTACTTAAGATCTTCTTTCTAGCAATGTTCTGCCTTAAATTTCCCTGTTTATAAAAAGCGGGGTGCTATCCTTATCTTGGACAGTTGCTATGAATCTGAAGCATTCTACTTGCCAAGACAGTAAGTCAAGGAAGAAAGAAGACCACAAAAATATGTTTTAGAATTAACTGACAGTTAAGTAGATACAACCTCTTTAAAGATTAAGATGAAAGAGTTATTAAAAAAAAATAAAATCTTTCTACAAATGCTGAAGACCATCACTACAAAGACAAATGAAGAGAATGGTCACAGAAGTTACATGGCTGTAGGTCAGTACTAGAAAATTTTCTTGAACAATGTAGTAGTTAAATTTCAGATTACAGACTTTTCACTAGAGAAAGACAATCTTGGTCTCTCAACTTGAAAATAGATTGAAAACCAAGCTGGCAGGGGCAACGTGACAACAGGAAGATCTACTTGGGCAGTCAGAAAATAGTGCAATAAAATATTACACCAAAAGGAAAGACGAAGTGCTAAAATTTCATCTAACTTTAGTAAAGTATAGCGGTATGTACTGCCCTTACTCTAGATACATATTTAAACCTAAATATAAATATGGAAATAGCTTTCTAAAGTTTATGCAGTTTTACAATTAAATATTTGTGAAATTTAATTCAATATTAGACTTCCTGAGACAAACAGAACAGCTTGCTGTGTATCAAGCAGCATAGTCGTTATCAGTTTAGAGCAATTATAAAGCCTGCTGTCACCCAGCAGTAGAACAGGTGTTTCTTCAAACCCTGACATTTAAACTAATCCTGTAGATGCTTTTAAAATCTAGCAGTGCTATTTAGTTGTGCCAAATATTCCCCAAGGTAGTGCAAACTTTATATTAACATCTTTCCCGATTTTTTTTTCTTCTCTCAAAAAAAACCCCCAAACCAACAAACCCAAAACCAGAAAAATCCCAAAGCAACGTGTAAAAGTTCTCAAACTTACTGAAACATTCACTGTCTGCTTCTTCCTCAGTTTTCTGGGGTCTATTTGTGCCACGACCACATCTGGACAGCGAGCTGCTTCAATCCTACAAAATAAAATCCATTTTTTCTTGTTTATAGTAAGTGGTCATATGCAGCAGCGCACCTCTGAAAGACTGCACCTGTGCAAGTCTTCAGCTATGTAGAACACTGGATACAGCAGCAATTCTTACGGAAGGTTTGACTTGAGAGAGATAGGTCAAGTACTCTCAGCTTCTACATAGCTGCTCCAGCCACTTCGGAGCTTTCTAACCCGCCTAAACCGCGCATCGCTTCCCGCAGCGAGGCCTCTCACCGCGGCTGGCACGGAAAGCCAGGCGCCAGGGATCCTTCCTCCCGGGGGAAACCGAGCAGCACCAGTCCCCGAGCTGCAAATAGCGCTGCGGGGCACCGACCCGCCGAGAGACATGCCGCGGACGCGACACAGCCCCGGCAAAGCAGCACCAGCCTCGCAGGAAGCGGGCAGATTTAGCCGCGATGCCGGACGGGATCCCGCTGCGTCGGGAGCACCGGCGAAACGGCTCTTCCGGCTATGGATGGCCCGAAGCTCGACCCGGGCATCACGGGCTGCTGCGCCTCTCACAGGCAGGTGACGTCGGCCCGCCCGGCCGGCCCGCCCACTACTCACTGGACGCGCTTCAGATACTCCTGGGGTGTCCTGGGAGGCACTGTGGGGTCGAAGTCCTCAGCCAAGTCACAGTCTTCCACAGGCAGCAGTCGCGGCATCAGCTCCTCTATACTCGACTCCATGACCTCACCGCTACAGCTACCGCTACGAACACCCTACGACAGCAAAGACAGCCCAACCGGGCGCTACTGGCAGGCGGTGGCAATGATTCTCGCGAGAACGGAAGGACTGGGCCGGGCCCTCCCCTGTACCCCCTGGCGGCTGCTTATGCGGTAGGGGCGGGGGCCTCTTGAGGCAGTGTGGGAGGTGGTTGTGCCCGTGTGCTGTCCGTCAAAACAGAACAGGATGATTTTAAAGAGCCTTTCAACCCAAACCATTCTGTGATTCTGCAGTTCCTTGAAATACTTTCAGATTTATGATTGAAATCAGTTACATAAAGTTGATTGCTATAAATGTAAACAGAGATCTCAATCTGTAAGGGTGAATACCTGAGTTTTTATTTTGTTGCTGTATAGTGGGAGTATCTACATGCCAAATCAAAAATGAGGTAGCATTAGCACAAAGGGGGATTGTTTCTTAGTTAAGATAAAAAGTGAAAATACTGTAATAATTTACGTTGTGTATTATGAAATCCCTGTTATACAAAATGTCAATCTGTACATTATTTTGCCCATTGGTTCTGGTGCATGCAAAGTCAGTTTAGTGCTACCCACAGTACATCTAAGTAGATCAGAGTTACTCTAACACTTCTGATACCAGTTCGAAAGAACAATGCTTTTTTCTTCCGCAAGGCTGTGTTTTAGCAGTTCTGAGCAAACATTACCCTAACTCCTCCTCTCCACTGGCTTTTGTTTGTTTTAAGGTGTTTCCAGAACCACCTACATGTAACAAAGAGTTTTAATTCCTAAACCTGGATCTAATGTCCTAGTTGAGGACCATGCAGCTGCTACAGTCACCAATGGATATAATTCCTGCTTAGCTAAATCTACTGTGATACCTCTGGAAAGGCTGATCAATGGGCAACACAAAAACTTTGGTGAGTCCATCTGTCAAATGTTTTCTTCTTTTACTTCAGTAATATTCAGAACTTATTTTTTCTGTTTGTCATGAAGTCAAGAACTGTGAACAGAAAAAGAATCCACAGACATACACACAGGTTAAATAACTTTCTAGCCTTAGATTTCTTTTTCTGGAACTTTCCATTTATACATTTAAAATGAAGTAACATATTTTTAATTGTTACAGGGAGTCTTCCATGGATAATAAAATTGTTTCTAGCAAGTTTTACCAACAATGTTGATTCAGCGGCTAGCAAATATGACTCAGTGGAAGAAGAGGAAGAAACTAGGAATGAATATTCTTTTTCCTCAACTGCCTAGGCCTTATGGAAGAGTACTTTTCCAAAGAAAGGGTGAGTTGCCATCAGTGGACATGCACTGCTGAGGGAAAAAACAAAACACCTAACACCTAAACTGAAAATTCTGCATTAAAAGAAATGAAATGCTTTAACTCTACCCTCTAAGATTGGGAGATAATAAAGTATTTTCCTAGAATGAGTATACACCGTGTTAGGATCCTATTTTCTATTCTATTGTTTTGCTTCTCCTTGCTTTTCTCTGTGGTTTGCACCATCATAACAGCTGCAAGACATAAGTTCAGAGCACTGGCTTGAGTCATTATGTAATAAAATTTAATTGTGCTAATGACTGATTAAGAAAGTTTATACCTTTTGTTCATAGTGAACTTTCAGAATAGTATACTTTCCTGTTCTTTCTTCTCCCCTTCTAAGTGTTAGTTGCCACTTTTTCTCTTGCAGTCTACAGCTTTCATCCCGCAGTTCTGACTTTGGGGCTTGCCTCTTTTCATGTAACTTTCTGAGAATGTTTCGCATAGTGTTTGAGTACTTTTGAAATTACAACACTGAACTGCTTTCTGTGCATCTGTCTGAAGTTACTTTGCCATGTTGCCCATTTTGGTGGTGGTGGATGTTTTTTATAAACTGAGGAGGTTGCGTGTCCTTGGCAAGCTCCTGCTTTAATACTCCCACACCTGGCAGTGCTACTTGTGGGTGTGAAAATTTAACATCCCTCCCTTTAAGTTTTTCTATTGTTTACCTGGACACGTTTTTAGACTGAAGGGGACGGGCAACCGTCACTGGAGATAGTAGTGGGATAGAAATTCTATTGTGATTACATTTGATGTAATAGAAAAGAGAATAAGTATGTTTTTGTCGTTTAGTTAGTGGTCATAGCATGTTTTCAGAGTCACAGTGGAGGATGTGGTAGCCAGTAGAATTTTCTCAGGCCTCCTCCATGCCTGTGTTTGTCACACTGAGGTATCTCTGGAAAGACAGAAGATACTGCTCCAGCCTTTTGTGGCAGGCTTGTTTAAAACGATTCTGAAGTGCCCGGTGTCACCCTTGCTTGGGTTTGGGTGGGGGAGGGAGGAATAACTACACTGACAAACTGGGCAAAACTGTATAGTTACGTTTGCGTGAAAGTTACTGTGCAGATAGTAAATGAACGTGTTCTATTGCTAAATAGTTATGAAGTAAAGCACTTTATCAGGATGAACCTAGCAGGAACATAATTTCAGTGTCTTTTTCCCAGGCAGACCAAGGAGCGAGACTGGAAGAATCGGTCTTTAGAGACATCTGGAAGTCGAGCGGGAAATTAAAAACATAAGCACACAAACGGGTAGGAGCCGTCGGGGCGGTGAAGCGAAGGTCAGCGCTGCGGGACGCCTGACGGCGGCCCCGCTCTGCTCTCCGGGGCACAAGCCGAGAGCGGGTGGCAGCCGGGCACTGCGCCGCGCCGGTGGAAACCGTGGCACTCAGCCCGCCCCCCGCTCTCTACCCCTTGACGTGGCGCGGGCTCTCCCATCGGCCATGTTGGCTGCGTCGGCAGCGCCGGGGCGGGTACGTGCGTGCCGGGAGAGCGAGCGAGAGAGGCGGCGGCGGCCGGTGCGCGGTGCGTGGGCAGGGCCGGGGCTGAGGAGGCAGCGGAGGGTGCGGGAAGCTGGAAGAAGGCTACGGGAGGAGAGCCCTTCGCCGGCGACGTGGCGCTGCGCTGGTATGGGGGGCACTCCGGGCCGTGGGGCCGCCGCCCGGCTGCTAACCCGGGAGGGAGCGTCGGAAGGAGCTCCTCGCCTCCCCTTAAGAGGCTTAGGGCGCTTACACCGTCCTCCGTGGCGGGGTGTGTGGGTGTGTGTGGGGGTGTGTGTGTCCCCGTCCGTCCGTCCCCGTGTGGCCTGAAGCCGTTCTTGGGGCCCCTGAGGGGCTGGGGGTACCGCCGGTGGCTGGTCAGCGCTGCCCGCCGTGTCCGTGGCGGTGAAGCCCGGCTGGGGCCATGGGAGCAGCCGCCGAGAGCCCCATTCTCTGCAGGGTTTGCCGGCACCCAGGTAGGGCCGGCGGGGGCACGGCCTCGGCGCGGCCTCCGCTCCGCCGGGTGTAAAGTACGGCTCAGTTCTGCTGCGGCTGCCCTGTCCTGGAGCTCCTTGGAGCTGACAGCAGTGTCTTGAGATACCAGTAGCGCTACATAGAAATCGTGTATAGGGAGGCCCTGCTGCCTTTGCATATGGGGTTTTTAATTTAGGTGGGGTGTTACATACACTGGTTGTTTAAAAAAGAAAAAAGGCCTCAATTAACATACCTGGGTGATCAGGTTTGGACGGTGGCTGTGTTTGAGTAGCCAAAATGAAATTCTCATGTCACTTTGCCAAGTTGTGGCTGCTTTAGATAACTATTATTCTCCTTGTATATTGATGAATTCCTCTTTGGAACTGAAATAGATTTGTATCTGAAATGATGATTTTGGCATGAAAAATTAGTTGAAGGTTTATGATTAATCTCATTTTGCCAGATTATGAGTGTATAATAAACTGAAAGAACAGGTTTGTTTTAAGAAAAGTGCGCAGTGAACTGTACTGATTTAGTGGCATTAAATGCATGGTGAAGTACTTCGATCCATCAGTGCTGGAACCTTTAAAATGCTGTAGAGAGAAATGTTTTAATTTTGTTTGTATGTGCTTGCAAGGGCTAGTTGATATTGTTTTGGTGATCTTCTGTATTGGAACACATTTACATGTAGTGTGTAAATGTTTAATGGTGCTGAAATGAAGGAGGGGCTTCAGATTATGAGCTGTTTGCAGTTGTTTCTAGAGCCATTTCAAAATAATGCAGTTTCAAAGTAATGCATTTCAAACCCATTTATTCAGCTATAGGATAGCTTTCCGAATGGTGTATCAAACACAATTGGTATGTGTGGCTGTTAGGAAGACCTAACTGTACTCTTGCATCTAGTCAGAGTAATTACATAAATACTGCTGTTTGCCTGAGAATCAGGCCTTCATAGTCGGTATAGTCAGCCTGTGACATTATGCAATTCAGGTGTGGCTTCTTTCTGTGACACAGAGTGAGATTGCTGTGGTGCAGGGACACGAGGTAAATTCAGCTTCAGCAACAGGAGTGAGGCAGCAAGCCAGGATGGACTGACTGCTGGTCTTGTTGGAATGTCCTCTGCAGCAAAGCTAAAGCAGTGACACCCCAACATGGGAGCTATTGCTGTTCAGCTGTTCCGAAAATCACTTATCTGTGTTTTTTTTTTGAGATGGGCCATACATGTTTTGTGGCATTCAGGTGTATGAGGTTTGATATGTAGCCTGTTGGTCAGGAGGGTTTGCTGTTCTGGTCCAATGTAATACATCTCCACACCTGTCTCAGAAAATGTGCCTGCATAGTTGTAGCTGCAGTGCTGAAATGTAAAGGAACTTGTCAGACTGTGAGTTTCACATTTAGTGGAGGATAAAATATGTCAGCATTATTGGCTCTTGGAAAGGAAGAAAAGAATGGAAGAAAAGGTGGAGGAAAACTTATTAGCAGGTTCTGCCTTCTGAACAGGAAATACACACTTTACTAGAAAGCAAAAGTATTTTACTCAGTAAATCTGACAAATCCTTTATGATACATTTGCACTTTATTAGTCACGGCACACTAGTGTTTGTACATGGCCTTCTGAGGAGAATAACTGAGTAGTAAAAATAACACCCACATAAAACCATTTCAAATGTAGCTGGAGTGAAATGTGGAGAAGAGACTTCAAAGTCCAGTACAAGAAGTGGGAGTTCATGTTGCAGCGTATGTAGATGGAGTTGGTGGACTTTGTAGCAGATGCCTATGGAATACCTGAAATAGCCTTTAAGTTATAATTTCTTCTTGTCTTCTAGGGGAGCGAATGTGGATTTAATACACAGGTGATAGCACCTGTGGAAAACTTTGAGAAGGGTACTCTGTTAAGTTTGCCTGTTAGTCTGTATTCTGTAGGAACAATTTTTAGACTGCTTTTTGTACCTATCATCGCATGCTGACAGTTGATTATTTCCAAATAATGCTAACTGTGGAATGTGCAGCTTCTCTTTGGTTTGTGGATGTTGCTAATGTTTTCTTAAAAGTCAGCATTAGAATAAAATCATTAAACTGTGATTTAAAAGAACTTGAAAAGCTTTTAGCAGTCATAGAAATTAAAGGTGCCATGCCATTATAATTTTAGTAAAGAGAGCTAGGTCTTCATAAATGGAGTTTCCAGGAGTCTCCCTTAGCATATGAAATTGCAGGACTAAGAAGGTGAGTGTGCTTGTGAGAATTCCCAATTTAAATCTCAATTCAAGAGGATTACAGTGTTTCTAAAAGCTGTTCATTAACTTAGTAGAGTCTAAATTGAGACCTATGAGTATTTTTCCAGACTTCTTTCTAGGTGGTTCATGTAGGCTTTTACAGTGCATTCTTATTAGGCAGTGGGAGTTCAGCTGTTCTAGTTACTGGAAAAACCTGTGCTATATGTGCTCTAAAATGTACTTGGAAACATGAAGCGGGTCAGGAGCAGTGTGTATATCGCTGGGGGTTTTGGGGCCGGGGGGAGAGGGCATACTTGCTGACTTTCCCAGATCTTCACGTGTACCTTTTGAGCTTTTCACATAAACCTGTGTTCCCCAGTGCTTGAGTTTCTGAGTAACTAGCTGAAGAATTAGAAAGCCTTAAGTTGGTGCCCAAAATGGTAAATTTAAGTTCAATTGTTGGAAAGAGAATCTGGATAGGTAATTAGTGGAGTATGACAGTTGTATTTCTAACAGTTATTTCCTAGCGCTGCTGTAGGAATGTACTCTTGTGGAGTATTGTGTTGCTATTCCTTTATATTTACATGTAGGCTGCATCATGAGTTACTGAAAATATGGTTAGAAAACTCTTACAAAATTTGATCCAGCAGAAGCTGTAAACCAGGTACACTTAGGAGAAACATGTTTTATTTGATTCTTAAAAGAAGGTAGAGGATTAATTAGTTTGCAAGAATGAATGATTCTTGAATAATGAGCAGAATGAATGACTAAACGCATTAGTGAAAGTCCTTAAAGCAGTGTGTTTTTTTTGTTGTAAGCAAATCTTTTTTTATAGTGTGTGCTTCATGATCTCTACACTCAGCATAGAATTACTGCTTTAGTTCCAATATTCCTTGCCTGAATTTGTTGCTTAAGTCAGGAAATGATCAGAAGATGGACTATTTAATGCTATGTATTTAACTTGCAACATGAAATACTTCTTATTTTGAAGAGTTTGCTGCATCCTAGGAGTCCTAATTTTCTCTTTTTTCACCTTGGCATTCTGTGCTTTGCTTTTAGCACTTAAGAAGCACTACTCTGTTTATTGATTGTAACTCAGTTACTGTATTTGAATGTGTGACTGTCATTAAGTGCATTCAGTGGTTTAAAATGTTTGCATTTCAACGTTCTGCTAATGATTATGTTTTTATTTTAGTGATAAACAGGAAAGTTGGCCATGACAACGTTCCTGGAATTTATCCAGCAGAATGAGGACAGAGATGGAGTTAGATTCAGCTGGAATGTTTGGCCTTCAAGTCGTCTTGAAGCCACAAGAATGGTAGTCCCAGTGGCTGCCCTCTTCACGCCATTGAAGGAACGGCCAGACTTGCCTCCTATTCAATATGAGCCAGTTTTGTGCAGCAGGACCACCTGTCGAGCTGTTTTGAATCCCTTATGGTAAATTTAATACATATGTTACGCCAATGTTTTACCTTACAAACAATCTTTAGGATAGTGCCAGTTAAATTATGCAAAAGATCTGGTGTATTCAGGCATTCCTCACATGAGTATACAGATCGAACTTAGAGATCTTAAAAGTTTCTGCATGTACATTTGCATATGTAATTTACATCCTTAAAATGTAGCTTTTATTTAGCTAGTCTTTTCAACATATTTAATTTAATTAATGATGAGGTATGTTATTTTGCAGGAACGTCATGTGAGTTAGTATACTTCTGCATTCTGCCTCTAGAAAATTACTTGGATAAAAAAATTACTATGCTGTGTCTTTTTAACTGCTGGGCCCTGATGTAATTGAATTTCCAAGTGAAATAAACTCTTTTACTGTCCTTAGATCATTTGTAGACCAAAGCGGGTTAGCTGGTTTAGTTTACCAAAGCAGAAGCTGAAAGATGTGATAGATATATCAGAAGTAGGCATGAGAGAGGATGAAAAGCTGTTTAAGCTGAGGGGTGATAGTAGCACAAGTGCTAGTGATCGTGGCCTGGTCATGGATAAGTTTTGGTTGGAAGCAGAGGAAGTGTTTCATATGTCATTCCAATCACAGAAATATGGAAAAGAAACAGATCAGTTTTTAAGGTGGAGTTTGATAGGCATGGGAAAGGTACTGAGTGATAGTGAGAGATTAGACATGGTGTAAAAGATCCTGTAGAACAAACTAGATTTTATGAATGACTTGTGCCTGCCTGGGAGAAAAGACAGTTTCAAAGCAGATGTAAAATTATGTTTCAGTATTAAACAGACACAGTGGCTGATTATAATGGAAATCAGACTTTGTGGAAGCTTAACTTTTTCAGAAACATTATCTTTTGAGGGCTGAAAGAAAAATAATGGAAAGACAAAGCTGGAAGGGTCAGTCAGATCCCTGGCATTGCAGTGAAATGTGCCTGTACATTTTTCCTGTGTCATGTATGCAAATCATGACTGGATTTTTATTTATTTATTTATTTTTTTTAACAAGGTGTGATTAGGGACTCAATCTGGGAGGACCTTTTGAAGCCTGTGTGGCACAGTGTATCAGGCTAGATAGTCTGTAGCCTCTGAAATCGGTACAGATAATTTGATCTTAATAGAGCTGTGTTGTGTTTACAGCATGCTGGGATTTATCCAAAGGTTTAATAATACTTTAACCACTTTTGCCCTTGTAGATAGGAGAGGATGTGACAGCAAGAAGTGTACACTGAAAACATGTAACATTTACTTTCCCTTACTATGTGAGTAGGGCTCTGTAGATATCTCTATGGCATGAAGATACAAGTTGCATTTTTTAACATTTATTTTAACTATCTGAATAGCCATAAAAGTGTAGATAAAAGGAGGTAGGCTCATCAATTGAAATGAAAAAAAATGTCATTTTCACTAGAGAGAGAGCTCTTAAGTTGGAAGCTGGTATGGTTTTTTTTGTTTTTTTTTTTAGGGCATAATGCCTGTTTGGAATAGTCCCAACTCTGACAGCTAATAGACATAGGCTGGGAAAAGAGAAAAATGCAAAGGTAGTGAGAGTTAAAATGATTTGCTGAAGGTCATGCAGAAAGTCTCTAATAAAGGTGCTGAGATGCTCTGTTCTGAAATTTTGTACTTGCTTGTTTCCCTTGAATACCATTCTTCCTCTCTAATGACATTAATTTGCCTGATGTGTAAGACTACATTTATTTTGAATTCATAATACGGCTATTTAGAGGGAAAATTATATTAGGAGAAAGCTTTTTCAAAGTCAGCTTGCTTTTGAAAAATAAAAATATATGTATTTTGGGGACAGTGGAGGAAAACAAATTGTTCATACTATGTAATCTTTTCTTATTGTATTTTATAGCCAAGTGGATTATCGAGCAAAACTCTGGGCTTGCAACTTCTGTTATCAGAGAAATCAGGTAAGAAAATGAAACATTCAGCATATAGAAAATGTTCTTCATAAGGTAAAAATGAGCATTCTCATTTTTCAGATTATAATTGCAAACTGAAATTGGCAGCAAGAGCATGAATGTGCAACTGTATCTTCAGATATTGCATGGAGGTTTTTTTCTGGCAGCAGTAGTGAATATCTGTTACGGAGGAAAGTAGTCTGTATGTATGGTTTTGTAGAAGTTGTAATCTTTGATTTATACTTAATTTCTGTGGTTTTATTTGCAGTTTCCTCCTACCTATGCTGGCATATCTGAAATGAATCAGCCAGCTGAACTTTTGCCTCAGTTTTCCAGCATTGAATATGTAGTGCAGGTAAAATAATTGAATAAGATCTTTAACATCTATTGCCTTGCATATACAAAAGAATTAATTTCAATTTCATTTCTTCACTGCATTTTAAGGGCTGTGAGTCTGTATGTGCTTATTAGTACATCAAACATTTGTGTCACCAAGTGGAAATGAAAAACATAACTCTTTATAAAGAATTTAAGGATAGCTAATAAGACTGTTTAAAAACGAAACAAAACACTGTAAGAAGAGAGATCTCTTCTCTCTTACAATATTCCTGTTAGGTCCGTTACTTTACCAGGAGTTTCATCTGTGTTTGTGCCAGTGGTCTGCTTACTGCTGTTTCTTGCTTCAAATGCGTTTTAATTTCAGTTTAAATTTGTCTGACTGTCAGTTAATCTCTCATTAATAATTTGACTCCAAGTTTGTGTTTGAGTAATTATGAATTAGTTTTAGGGCTAGCTGGTTTAGAGGAAAGGTCTAATACATATTCAATTCAGATATTCAAATTTTAATATAAATTCTTTTTATGGTTACTTGAATAGAAATAAAAAATGGACCTAAATCCCAAAATTGCAAACATTTGCAATTGCAAATTCATAAAGTCTAAATTACATTTTTGAGGATTAAAATTTGTAAGACTTCAGTGTGGCATTCAGGTTTTGAAGAGTGAACACTGAGCAGAATCTCAGCTTTTTGCCAGCTCTTGTAACACAAAGTAAGGGGCATATCTGCTCATAGTACAGCAATATTAGTTTAGAAAGAATAAAAAGAACTGGTTATCTCTAGAGTAAAATTATGTGGTGAAACACTATGGAATGTCATCACATTGGAGTATTCTGTAGCTATGAACAGCTTTAAGACTATTACGTTCACCTGGAGCAATAAAAGCTCATTGTATGTTGAGAGATTTATGCAATTGGCACATGCTTCACATCCTGATGTCCTGAAAGGTTTTTTTATTTTCTGCTGTAGTAAGCATTGCATTTTTGTGCAGAGTTCATTATGGTAGAGGTTTGTTTCCCTTTTGCCTAGGATACTGATTGCTATTACAGAAGGAGCTAAGTTAGATGGAACATTGACATTACTAGTATAGTTGAAATTAAAACTTTTGCAAATAGCTTTTCATGTGATTATGTTTGTATTTCTTAAAGCGTGGTCCTCAGATGCCTTTGATATTTCTTTATGTTGTGGACACATGCATGGAAGATGAAGACTTGCAGGCTCTGAAGGAATCCATGCAAATGTCGCTTAGTCTCCTGCCACCAGCTGCGTTAGTAGGTCTCATTACCTTTGGCCGAATGGTGCAAGTGCATGAGCTTGGCTGTGAAGGAATTTCCAAAAGTTATGTCTTCAGAGGAACAAAGGACCTCTCTGCAAAACAGCTTCAGGTAATGCGTAAAAGCAAACAAAAGGAAATCATCAAGGTGATGATGATGGAGAACTTCAGATAGTTGGTAAGCAAATTTTGTAATAAAATCTTATGTATTTGACTACAGGAAATGCTAGGACTTACAAAAGTAGCTGTTTCACAAGTCAGTCGGGGTCCTCAAGTACAGCAACCACCACCATCTAACAGGTAATGTGCTTAAGACATCTGAATAACATACTTTGGCTGCACTCATTTACTGGAAAGCTTATGTTTTATGACAACGAAAACAATCAAATCAGTTGAACCTTTTGATCAGACACAAATTTACTGGGAGAATAATAGTTATAGCCTGTTTCTTTCCTACAGTTTGCACTGGGAAGAAAAGGCTTAATGGGTGATAGTAAAGTCATCTGGATAATGCTTCAGAAATCATCTGAGAGAATGTTACATAGGCGTATTATAGATGGTTGGTGTGGTGGAAAGTGTTAATGGCTGCTATAATGCTCCTTCCTTACGTGGGTATCCAGTTTTGCCTTCTCTTTTTCTTCCTCTTCCACTCCTCTCCCCACCCTTTCCCTTCTGTCTCTCATTTGGAAATTGCAGGTTTGATTCTCCTGTGTTTTCCATTATGACATAGAAGAAATCTATGAAATGATAAAAAAGACAGTTTTTCAGTCTCTGCCTTCCAGTAAATAGCTGCATTTGTAGACAGCCTGTAGCAGAGAGCACAAAGAATCCTTTATATAGTTAATGTTTCTTCTGATCTCTGATTTTCACTGAAGTAGCGAAACTTGAGTTTCTTTTCAAGATTTCTAGGTTATCATCTGCTGTGTTCGTTTGAGTACTCATTGTTTGTTATGGATAGTGGCAATAAGTCTTTAAGTCAGCAAGCTTTTGGATTACAAGCTCTTCGCTGAAGTTAAGCTGAGCTTGCTTAGTAACATGTAGTAACATCAAACAGCATTATTTTGGGGAGACAGAGACATTGCTCTGAATTCAGACTGGAATGCAGAATTAGACATTGCTAATATATGTCTAATATATCGCTAGTGAACAACTGATAAAATTTTTATTTAAAAGTTTGAATCTAAACTGATTTCACTTATCTGTTTACAGATTTTTGCAGCCAGTGCAGAAAATTGACATGAATCTTACTGATCTTTTGGGTGAACTGCAGCGGGATCCTTGGCCTGTTCCACAAGGAAAACGGCCCTTACGTTCTTCTGGAGTGGCTCTTTCTATAGCTGTAGGGCTCCTTGAGGTAATAGCTTTAACTACAGTTATGTTGATATGTAAAAAAATCATTTTGTTGCAGAAAAGCTGCCACAATCAATATGTAAAAGCCTTATAACTGATGCATATTAGATTTATATAATGATTCTGGTGGGTATCATACCTGACATGGAAAGAATCATTTTAATGAGGCAAAACTGAGCTTTGAATTAACAGCCGATTTACGTTTTGGGAGGGAAAAAGTACAGTTATTTTTAGAATCCTGTCAATGTGATACATACCTGAATAGCTATTTCTTTTGTTGAATTTATAGCAAAACCTGATAGTTTTATTTGTTTTTTATTTCCTTCAGTGCACTTTCCCTAATACCGGTGCACGTATAATGATGTTCATTGGAGGACCAGCTACGCAAGGACCTGGCATGGTTGTAGGGGATGAACTGAAGTTACCTATAAGATCATGGCATGACATTGAAAAAGACAATGCTAAATATGTTAAAAAGGGTACGAAGGTAAGAGATGGCAATTGGTGACATTTATAGGCATCTTACCAGTAAGTAAACGTTTACATTGTCTGGCATTGCAAAATACTGCTAGTAGCAAATGTCTGAAGAGGTGGGAATTGTGTGGTTTTGTTTACCTGTCTCTGAATGTATGTCTTCAGGAGTTGCTTCGGAAATTTCAGTGTATTGAGTTAGGACTTTGTCTAGCTCACAGTAAAGTTCTTTGAAGTGTTTCTTTGGTTTAAGTCAGAAAAGATTTATGTGACTAAATGATATATTTAGAGTAAGGCTGTCTGCTTTGAAGACAGCTGTTCAAAATTGTGTCTGTTTGGGGAGGGTTGGACAGTAGAGTTTAGGCATAGTCCATTTCAACTTATGTACATTTCATTTGGGCAAGTGAACTGCATCCGAAACCTGTTGAATTTGTCTTAACTGATTATAAGCTTAAAGTTATGAGCTTAAGTTAGGAATTTAAACAATCAGCTCAGTCATAGGCACCTGTCATTATAGGCACTTGAGATTAGAAAGGTATATTCAGTTCTGTGTGCTGGATATAATACTTAATGCAAAGTTTAAAAACAAAAATCAGTGTCATTTTCTAGTTTAAATAGCGACCACTGGACTATCTGGTATGAGTCAGGTTCTCAGCTGGTTAGAAAAAAAACAACCCAAGTGTTAAAAATTCCAGTCTTAATTTTAACTTCAGGAAAAAATGTATTTTTAGCTTGTACTGGAATAATATATGAATGAAGTCTGATAACGTTGTTTTTGGAAGATTTTGGGAGTTAGGATTTAATATGAAGAAAAGGCCCGTTCACATTGTAGATCGCTATGAACTGAGTTTTTGTCTTGGTTTTAGCATTTTGAAGCCCTGGCTAATCGGGCTGCAACAAATGGTCATGTTATTGACATATATGCATGTGCGCTGGATCAGACTGGTCTTCTGGAGATGAAGTGTTGTCCCAACTATACAGGGTATGTGCCTATTAATTTTTAAGTTGTATATGGAGATGCAGTTCTCAATTTTATTTTATTTTTTAATTGTTTAACAGGAAGCACTTACAAAAAAAAAAAAAAAAAAAAGGCCAAACCTACTCATGTACTGCCATGGCTGCATTTGTACTGGAATTTTGGAATTTCTCAGCCTCTGGCAAATTTGTCACCACGATTGTGGGTTTGATCAAAAGGGTATTTGCTGTTTTCTTTTAATATGATCAGTTTGAGGCTTAAAGAATATGGATAACTTTTAAACGGGATATATCTGCTGTTGCTGTTTTTCAGTGTGCCTGTACGTAAGCTGCAGCTATCAGTAAAGACAAAGAGATGTCATCTTTCTTTTTTTTTTTTTTTCCTTGCTGTTCGGAGTGATAGAAAACCCTGTGTTATTCTGTCTTGTTTATGCCCTTCTATGTACTGTTTTTCATAGGTTTAGCTACTGTCTTAGGTGATTATCAGGTGCATCTGTTGCTCCTGATTTTTGCTACCTCTGTCTAATTCTACGTTTCAGACATGGTCTTGTGTTTCCTTCAGCTTGTCTTGCCATCAGTTCACTTTAATATGATCAAAGAAAGTTTTAGTCTTTCTCATGAACCTCTCCTCTATTTTCTGTCACTGTGAATAGTGCCTTTACCCTTCGGTTATGCAGATCTGCAGTCTGGTATAGCTTCTGACTCTTGCTTGTGTGTTTAGTATCTCATTAATTCTATAAATCCTGCCAGTTCTTCCTTTGTATTTTTTTCAAAGACTGTATTTTCTTTCTATTTCTGAAAGCCTTTTCCATACTCATAATATTTCATCTTTACTAGTATAGCCACCTGCTTTACATACCATTTGATTTTTAGGTCAGCCTTCTGTATTCAGTCTGGATTCTCTTGCCAGGCTCATTTTTCCTGCTTGTTACTGTTACCTTTGTCAATAACAATTGCAGGTAAAATATGCTTATCAGTTTAATAACTGGTGTATCTGTGGGTAAAAGGCCTTCTTAGTTGCCTGTCAATGTCTTTGTGTGACAGAGGATCTTAAGCACATGCTATGTATCTGGGCATACAGAGAATGAAAGATGCAGCCACAGGTTGTGATGAACATATGCTTCTGAGTTTCAGCCCAGCTTGGCCATGCTAATCGCTACTGGATTGCTCTTTTCAGAGCTGTGTGTCGCCTTAGCTTGGGAGTTTTCACTGTTCAGGATCTTTACATTTATGACATTACCTGCACGTTTGAATCCTATTCCTTTTCTGCATCAAACTCAAGCTGTATTTTTCTCTGTAATTTTGGTCTGTCTGCTCTTGTGACTCACCTTACCCTGTTTCTGCTCTTCCAGCAAAACTAGCCTTAATGTATAGTTTGTCTATTTCTCCTACAGCTGTTCCTATTTCTGATTTGGTTGCATCCTGCATACAGAGAGGAATTTCTGATTCTGTCCACATCTGTTTTCTTCTGTCTTTGAGTATCCACCTGAAAACTTTCATAACTTCTTTCAGGTGTAATGTTTGGTCTATTACATTTTACTAATATTATTTAATTAATACTTTTGGATGAATAAAAATATCTTCCACTACTATTTCTTAAATGCAATGTATGTTTCATGATGAGCAGCAACTGTTGCAGTTAAATCCACAGAATATTGCTAAGCATAAAGATAAATCATGCTTCTTTAGCCTAGATTGAAGCCTGAAATAATGAGTGAGCTACACAAAATGGTGTGGAAATAAGTTTGGAATGTTGAATATTAGAAGTAAGCTGACTTTGCATGACAAGATTGTGAGACATTTGTGGTGCTGAAGTCTGGTATAGTGTTTTCTCAGTGAAATAACCCTAAGATGCTGATTAGGCAAGAAGCCCAATTAAAATTATCATTCTTAACATTATAGGAAAATATTAATTTAATGATAGTCCATTTTAAGAAGGCAGAAATATGCCTTACAGTGAATTGTCTTTAGACAAAATGTAGAAATACAAATCCCTTGTGCTAAATTATTGTGTGATATGAAATCTATTTTAACTTGAGGGTTTTGTTTGTTTTGTTGTTATCTAGAGGCTACATGGTAATGGGAGACTCTTTCAATACATCGTTATTCAAGCAGACTTTTCAGAGAGTGTTCACAAAAGATATGCAAGGACAATTTAAAATGGGATTTGGTGGCACATTAGAAATAAAGGTAAGAATACAAATATGCACCATGTTAGCTAAACACTGGAATAGGATGGCTATGAACTGTGGATTGTTTGCCCTTTAAGGAATTTTTAGGAGTATGCTAAGCAGATGTGTTAGGGTTGGCTTGGACATGGCTTGTACTGCCTGGCTGTCTTTTTGTAGATCCATGATCATGTAAATGTGAGTTAGGTATAGTGCTAATTCCTTCTTACCCTGCATTCAGTGGCAGCTGAAAAGGAGAGTAAATGTCTCTCAGTGCTATGTGCGTAGACTTTGGTATCAGTAGTGAGAGTTTCTTGGGTTTCGGTCTAGATTCTTTACATAGTCCAGGATAGCTTTCCTTTCATTTGCCATCCTTAGCAGAATCCTCTCTAGCACTTTAACAGTGTTCATTTTCACCTCCACTGTTGTGGGAAGCTTGGAGCTGAATGTGCTGGAGGTTCATGTAGTGTCTTGCATAATGTTTCTTGCAAAATATTGCTGTCCTGCCTTGTAGAAGAATATCTTCATCAGTAAAATTCTGTTTAAGTTTTTACTACTAGGAAAATAATTGAACTCTTTTTCATGTATGTGTTCTTGTGAATTCTGTTGGAAGATTCTGGAAAATGAAAAAAGGGACCCCCAGTTCATAGATGTACAAATCAAGCAGGAAAATGACATTGGAAGAATGTAAAGAACTGGATTTTGCTTTTAGCTAAATGTTTAGAAGATAGAATATAAATTCACTGTGGGGCATGTGTAGTCGTATTCTACAAGTCTTCAGTTTAAATCTAATTTTGTGAATATTACTTTGAAAAATAGACATTTTCTATTATGCTTTCTAGGCTCTCAGGTTTGTAAATAACAGCAGCTTTTCACCATGAGTTATGTTCGTGCTGTTATTTCAGATGTACTAATTGGTACAGCAAACATACATAATTAAGAATAGAAAGTGAGCACATGAAAAGTTTCTGTAAATGTACCAAGCATTATTACATGCACAATCTTTCCTAAAGGTATCAAGAGTCTGACATGCATTGTGGTCTTCATTAACTAATGATAAGACTGAATTCTTCTTAATGTGATGTATTAATGTATGTTTTTCTTCCATATATAAAGACTTCAAGAGAAGTGAAGGTTTCTGGAGCAATTGGGCCCTGTGTCTCTCTCAACTCTAAAGGACCTTGTGTCTCAGAAAATGTAAGTAAACATTGCTGAAAATGGAGGTCATTTTCTTCTATGGAGAAGTAGGATTCAGGATTTCTATATTTGAGGAGAGACCGAAACTTTTCCATAAAACAAATAATGTTCTCTTTTTACCAGTTCTAAATTAAATACATGCAAGGGCTGTATTTTTTGGGTTTGGTTTTTGTTGTGTTTTTGTTTTGTGGTTGTTTTTTTTTTTTTTTTTTTGTTTTTTTTTTTTAGTTTTTTTTCTGATTTTTTTCTTTTTTTTTTTTTTTTTTTTTTTTATAATTTTGT
>WYDI02026447.1:58933-96100 GCA_009867235.2 Psittacus erithacus | reverse complement strand
GGGCGCTGGGTTCAGAGTGGGGGCGGGTGGTGGTGGTGTGTGTGTGTGTGTGTGTGTGTGTCCCTTGCTATGGCGGGCACGGCCCTTCCCAGGAGTCTCCCCTGGGAGAAGCATCTCGTCCAGGGGGAAGCTGGGATGAGGCAGAGGGTCTTCGGCCTCTCCATCTTCGTAGCTGGGGATACCTTTGCGGGTGGCAGGGAGCTGCGGCGGCCGCCCCCTCCTCTTCCCTCTCGCCCTCCTCCTCCTCTTCCCTCTCGCCCTCCTCCTCCTCTTCCCTCTCGCCCTCCTCCTCCTCCTCTTTCTCCTCCTCCTCCTCCTCACCGGGCCGGATCCGCGCAGCTTTGCAGCGGATGGCAGCAGCGAGCACCCTGGGAAGCGTGTCCAGCTCCTCCCTGACACCGCTGCTCCGCTTTCCCCCTATCCCTCCTTCCCCCACAGACCTTCGCTATTCCCTAAACCGCAGCCTCTGCCGCGTTTTCCTCCACTTTTTACCCTTTTATCCCGCCTGCCCGGCCACCGAGCGTGCTCTTGGCCATGGGCGCTGTGCTGGGAGGTGCCCTTCTCCCCATCGTTTGCTTTTGGGCGGCTGCGGAGGTGGCTGCGGTCACAGAGGCCGAAGCATGGCCAGCGCATGGCATCCTTGTGCCGTCCTTTCCGCACCGTGCACCGTCACGGGCTGCTTGGCCAGCACGAATCCAAGGATCAGGTCCCTCCCTCGTGCCCACACGTGGCACCTCTGGGCATGGTGCAGGAGCAGGTGAGGTTTAAACCAAGTCGAGCTTTTCACCTTCCCCTTTGTCAGTTCGGATCGCTGCCGCCAGCCAGACCTATGGGCAGCAGTAACGGTGGCATTCCACTGTGGAGCCTCCCTCTCCCATGGGATGCGGCTGTGGATTTCCAACCCCTTTTTAATCTATTGGGGGTTTTTGTTGCGTGGCTGAGCTGCATGCTGCCAGCACAGGGGGTTTAGTGGGTTATCCCAAGTGAATATTCCAGAGGGCAAGGTGTGACGGGCTCCTGTACCTGTGATTGTTCTTCTTCTGGTGGTGGGGGGTCTGTTATGAAGCCGAGCTGCTCTCCCTTCTGCTCTCATGTGGTTTGAATTGAGTGCTGAGCTTCAGCTTTGTGCTGGGAAAGGTGGAGAGGGACTCTCAGATCACAAGTATCCGAGTTTAACACGTTCACAGCTCCGTAGCACAGGACAGATGTCCCAGCATCACCCAGCTGCTGGGGACCTCCTATCTGGCCCCACCACAGCAAGCAGGGGTGCAGATTCCCACTGAGCTGTGCAGATATCTGCTTTGGGATTCAGGATGCATGGAGGCGTCTGAGAGGGAAACTTGTCTTCATTTGTGTTTCTTGTTTTATGAAGTGTTTTGGAGCATATGCAGCAGAGGAGAGGAGGAAGGAGTTGACAGTGGTGTTTGGGGTCAGGTTGGGCTGGTATGGTTGTCCTCCCATCTTGCTTTCCTTCCCTGCCATCTTCCCAGGATGAATAACCTCATCCCCCTCTTCTTGCCCCACAGCAGAAGCTGACATGACCATGTCCTGCCTGTGCTAGAGCTGCCCCTCACTGCCTTGGTGAAGCCCAGCCCAGCGTCAAGGATGCGTGCCTGGAAGGCAGTGGCCAGCACGTTGGTGCTCAGCGGGGCCGATGTGGTGGTCACCACGCTGCTCTACACCCATGGCCGCAGTGGCCGGGACATCCTGCAAGACCTGCGGCACTTCAACATCTTCAACTCGCTGCTGGACATCTGGGGGGGCTGCCTCTACCGCAGCTGCGTGCTGCTGGGGGCTGCCATCGGGGTGGCCACCAACACAGCCTATGGCCCCCGGCGCCTCAGGGCATCCCGGACCTTCATCACCATCATCTGCCTCCTCATGGGCATCTACATGATGGTGAAGCTGCTGCTCTACTCG
Organism: Psittacus erithacus; assembly: GCA_009867235.2. NCBI lineage: Eukaryota > Metazoa > Chordata > Aves > Psittaciformes > Psittacidae > Psittacus > Psittacus erithacus. The sequence goes on along the minus strand of WYDI02026447.1, from coordinate 94,180 downwards.
GAGGTGCGGAGGACCATCAGGGACCCCTGGTTCTGGGGGCTCTTTGCCTGGACCTACGTGGCGCTGGCAGCCACCTTTGGGCTATGGCAGCTTCTGGCTTGTGTCACCTCTTCCCGCGAGGCACTGGGGCCTGGCTCTGGATCCCGTGCTGAGGCAGAGGAGAGCTGTGATGGGGGAACCCCACGGGACAAGCGGGAGGAGGCAGCGGGTCCCACCATCCATAAACTGCTCGCCTACACCAAGCCAGATGCCTTCTTCCTGGGCATTGCCTCCTTCTTCCTCCTCGTGGCTGCGCTGGGTGAGTGAAGGGACATGGGGAGCTGTTGTGTGCTCCCATTCTCACCAGGATGGAGCCATAGTGTGGGGCTTGACAGCATCCCAGGATTGGTTTTTGGGGATGCTGGGTTGCATGTCCCACACAGGATGGATAAAAAATGCAGTGGGGCAAAGAAAGAGGGGAATAGGGGATAAAATACACTGGGAAATGAAACATCCTCATGTGCCACTGAGGGCTGCACCTCCTGTGACATCTTGTGTGATGGCTGACTCTCTCCATGGTGGGGATGGGGTTGCCCACAAGCTGTTGCAGTTGGAATACTGATCCTATGCTGATCCCATGCCATGGAGCTCAAACCCCATGTCCTGTGCTTGTCTGGCAGGAGAGACCTTCCTGCCCTACTACACGGGGCTGGCCATTGATGGCATCGTGGTGCAGAAGAGCATGGACCGCTTCTCCACAGCAGTGCTGGTCATGTCGCTGCTCGCCATAGGAAGGTAATCACAGGGGCTGGTTTTGGCTCTGAATAGGAGGAATTGGGGTTTTCCTATAGGAGATCATAGCGGCAGTGGGCATGGGCTGTCCCACTTCCAGCTCCCTGCCAGACGCCAGGGATGCACTTTGATTTCTCTGTGCTATCACAGTGCAGAGAGGATGTGGTGGCACTCATGAGGCTGTTGTGTAGCCCTCAACATCTGTCTGCTGGTGGTGGGGGAGCAGGAACACACCCAGGGAACGTGTTTCCAAAGGAATGCTGTCCCAGCAGCAGTGTCCCCTCTGGAAGTTTGTCACTGTTGGGGTTAGGACCAGCCATCCCCATGCTGATAGCACCCAGAAGAGGTGTGGGCTGGTTTAGCCATCACTTCCTAGGCTGGGAAGTGGTACCACGCCCTTGGGCATTGGGGTGTTTGTGTTGCTGGGGCTGGGTTTCATGTCCATTGGTCTATAACGTTTCTTATCTGCAATTAGCTCATTTGCCGCAGGTATCCGCGGCGGCGTTTTTACACTCGTCTTTGCCAGACTGAACATTCGCCTCCGCAACTGCCTCTTCAGGTCACTGGTGGCTCAGGAGATGAGCTTCTTTGATGAGAATCGCACAGGTTGGTTCCTCTGTTCCCATCCCAGTATTGTTTTTCCCTTGGCTTGCGCCCCCAGCACACAGCCAGAGACAGCACCCAAGTGCTTGTGTTTAGAAATGGCAGCAGAAAGTTCTTCCCTTTGGTTTCCCCCTACAATGGGGTTGGGACAGGATTGCTCAGCACCCTGGGGATGTGCCATTGCCACCATCAGCCTGACATTCAGCCATGCTCATCTCCACTCATCCCCACAACACCTGCTTTCCTCCTCCCATCCCTCCTGTCAGTGCTTGCTGGTGGCCACTCTCCAGTTCTGCTGCAGGCATCAGAAGCCTCAGATGTGTGGAGCTTGCTGGATGTGCCTGTCGCTCTCCCTGCTTGCTGTTCATCCTGTCCCGGTCCGTGCTGCTCTGGCATGGTCCCAGCACACTGTAACTTTTTGCCCATTTAATTTAATCTTGGTGGTATTTTTAGTTTTGAGGCTGTTGCTGTATTTAGCAATAGCTGCACAGTGCCCTGGTAGCTAAGGACATTGAGATGATGTTGGAAGTGGGATATGAGTAACCCTGGGCTTAAACAAAAACATAGGAATTCAGCTGGACTCAAACAGTATGGAGTATTTAGGAACTGAGGGTGATGTTTGCTGGCTGTAACATTCAGCTCTACCAATAGGCACCACAGGAGCTTCACTCCTTAGTAGCTGGGCCCATGTTCTTTGCAGCTCTAGGCTGCAGAGCACATGGATAAACCCAAACAGCCCTGGCTGGTCCTGCTGGGATGGTGAGGAAAAGTGCCAGCAGCCTCTGGTGAGCTCCTGGAGGGCTCCTGACATCAATTGGGTATAACTTGGGATTTGGTTAACAGCTCTGGAGGTGCATTCAGTGGTCCAGCAAGCACTCCATGCATGCACCTATGTGCCTACAGGGTGCACGCCAGTATAGGATGCTGCCACAGTCCCCTTTGCTGTCCTGAGGCCATCCTCGATGTCCCTCCTGCACGCAGCAATCCAAGCTCCTCTTGTTTTGCTTCACATCCACAGCGGTGGAGTTTCTCCCCTTCCATGCTGCCCTTTATACCCCCAGAAAGGGGCTGGGTTGAATGGGGAGCCCCATCTGGCCCCATGTGGCTAGGCAGTCGTGACATGTCCCTGCTCTCCCTTTCCCCAACCCCTTGTTGCTGCAGGGGATGTCATCTCCCGCCTGACGTCGGACACGACCATCGTGAGTGACCTGGTCTCCCAGAACATCAACATCTTCCTGCGCAACGTGGTGAAGGCCACAGGGGTGATCTTCTTCATGTTCAGCCTCTCCTGGAAGCTCTCGCTCGTCACTTTCATGGGCTTCCCCATCATCATGCTGGTGTCCGATGTCTATGGGAAGTACTACAAGGTAGGCAGGAGCAGCTGGCGTGGCTGTGGAGTGCTGCAGTGCTGGGCTGTTCCCCTCCTGAGGCCATTGTGGGTGACTTTGGTAGTGGTGGGACTGATGTTTGAGTGCTTTGTTGCTGGCAGTGGGGGCAGGATGGCAGCATTAAACATGTATGGGCAGACAAGTGTAGCCTCGGCTCTTCCTTGCTTCATGCTCAGGAGTGGAAGCGTCTTGGGTCTGACAGGAGAGGCAGTTCGGCCATGGGATGTCCTGTATGTACCTGGCCTTGGGCAGTCTCTCCCTCTGCCATGACTCAGTGGGGGTTAAACCAATTGCTGAGCTCCCTATTCTACCTGAGGCTAGTGTGGGCCAAGGGCTGTTCCTCATAGCTAATGCCAGCTCCTCCTGTGGCTCAGGTGCTTGTGAGAGGAGCTCTCCTTGGTCTCCAGACCTGTCCCTTTTACTTGGAAACTCTTGGAAGGGCTCCTGGGCTAGGCTGACCCTATTCCATCAGCAGGAACCTTGCCACAGGCTTCCCAAGCAGTCCCAGACAGGGCACTTCACCTCCTGCAAGCCAAGTCCCTCTCTGGGGACAGCACAATGAATCCATTCTCGTCCTGGCACAAAGTGTGGGATATATCCCAGTGCTCAGTCCTGTTGCCCACAACCTGGAAGATGTCACCGTGCCTTCTTTTCCCAAGCCCAGCAGAGCCTGGGGCATGTGGGGAGATGTTCCATGGGCAGCCCAGCATCTGCTGAGCTCGCTCTGCCTCCCTCCGCTCCCTGCAGAAGCTCTCCAAGGATGTGCAGAACGCCCTGGCCAAGGCTAACAACACCGCTGAGGAGACCATCTCTGCCATGAAGACCATCCGCAGCTTTGCCAACGAGGAAGCGGAGGCAAACGTGTACTGGCAGAAGCTGCAGCAGGTTTACAAGCTCAACAAGAGAGAGGCCATGGCTTACACCTACTACGTCTGGTCCAGTGGGGTAAGTGGCTCCCTGTGTGGAGCTGGGGATGGGCAGGGAGTTGCTTCAGATCCCAAAATACACATGGTGCAATGGCACTTTTCCACGTCCAAGGAGCTTTATGGGGTGAGCCCAGCTTTAATATCCACTGCCAGTGATGCTCTATCTCTTCATTATTACTTTCCTACTCCTCAAAGTATATTCCATTCCCCCTTAGGGCAGCTGCATTGTGCCACTGAACAGCCTGTTTTCTCTTGCAAATAATAATGGATTTGATAACTGCTCAAGGTCGTGGAAACCCTCGTGCTCTGCGTTGCTGCATTGCGTGCCTGTGCCAGCTCATCTCTGGGGCTCCGGCTGGGAAACAGCCACGGCGTTGGTTGAGCTTCTGCTCACAAGCAGATTTTCTGGGGGGGGTGGTGGCAGGGGGAGGCTGATGGGGTTTGGGGCTGTTTTTTGGTTGTTTCTTCTGTTTTTTTTCCCCCAAATTCTTTGTCATCACTGGGAACCAGATGGTTTGGGACTTCTGCATGGGCTGATAACAAAGGCCGTGCAAAACCCTCGTGTGAGGCTGCCTTTATCTCTGCGCATTCTAAGTACCCTCTGGCAAAGGGTTTGTGAGTTGTGGTGCCCTCATGCAGCTGTGGGAGACTCAATGGCTTCTTAAGTCTGGAAGCAAAATTGGAGTGTTTTTAGTGTTGTTCCTGGGCTCCCAGGTGGAGCTGGAATGTGAACTGGGTCAGCACAGATCCTGCCAAGACAAAGGAGGCAGAACCCCTTAAAAGCTGCTCCTGCAGGGCTCATGCATAAAGAAATCAAAGGATTTAGCACAGCCCAGGTAGAGCCTGTTTTGGAGGGAGCACAGGATCTTAAGGTCAGATCATGGCAGAGCAATAGGGGAGGAATTCTTTCCCTCAGTGTTTTTGTCCCACAAACATCACACAGAGCACCAGAGCATCACTGCTTTTCTGAGCACTCGGGCAGCATGGAACAGAACCTGATGAATAAAGGCAGAGGCTGGTATTTGTCATATCAGAGCTCATCTGCCTCCTTTCTAGAGTAGGTGGAACCCCCTGCACTGTTTTCAGGCAAGAGCTGAGGCTATGCTTCAGAGACTTGCACAAAGAAGTAGTACTTATTGTGTTGCCATGATTTTGTGTTCTAAATTGAAATGTCATATACAGAAAGTTTATTTTAGTGGTGAGGTGACTGCATCCTTTGCAATGTACACATTATGCTTGAGGATGTTAGTCCACAAGAGAAGTTCATGAGGTGCTCTGTTATTTCAGATAAGCTCTCCTTCTGTGGCTGTTGTCCCTCTGGACTTGTGTTTTGCTGAAAGATGCCAGCCCAGCTCCTTAAATCAGCCCATGTTGAGCTGTTTTTCCATATCCATGCTCGCTGCCAGGGCTGTCAGCGATGTGCTGTCAGGGATCCTCAGTTTGGGGCTCAGAATAAATGTCAGCACACGAATTGTGGGCTGTTGTGTGAGTAATTGCAAAGGCACCAAAATATCACTTATCCTTGCTGATTTTTGGGGTGTTGTCTTGCTTTTAGCTGACCCTCCTGGTGGTCCAAGTCAGCATCCTTTACTATGGTGGGCATCTCGTGATCTCAGGGCAGATGACAAGTGGAAACCTGATATCCTTCATCATTTATGAGTTCGTCTTAGGAGACTGCATGGAGGTGAGGCTGGTTTATCCTTCTGGGCTACCCTGTCTTGAGATGATGTTCATCTTCTAGAAGGTCCCAGGGCAGTGTTGGCTTTCCTGCAATGCATTTCCTTTATGCTGTGGCTTTGCCCACCAGTGGGTCGATTCTTCCCTCTGCTCCCCTCCTTGCAACCTGAACGTGCTGCTTGTCCCCTGAAAAGGCAATTGGGACCAAAGGGATTAGGCTGGCCCTGCTGAAGGGCAGAGGCCTGGCTGCCTCCCAAGCATTTTTGCTGGCGTGAAGGATGCAGGGGTTACAAAGCTGCCTGTTAAATTTCAGGCTTCATTAAAAACTTAATTATATTACTTTTTCTTTTCTTTCTTTCTTTCCTTTTTGTTCCCTGGGATAGGCAGCAAGCTGCTGCGTTGGCAGCGCATTAGCACGATGGGATTGTGGGTGGGATGGTGGAGCCCACCCAGGGCTGCCTTCCCCTTGCAAAGGTGTAAGCTTGGCTAAGCAAAGCAGAAACCATCAAGTCAAGGTTTCCTCGCAGCCAGGAGTGGTTTTGGTGGTGCTTCAGCCTTTATGCAGTGGCAGAGCAGAGCTGGAGGCAGTTTGCCCAGCTCTCACCATCTGTTCAGATGGCTGCAGGCTTTGGTGGTGTTTCCAGGCTGTGGTTTTGGGGTGTGTTTGGCTTGGTTTGGGGTTTTTTTTCCTCTCCTGATGGGAAGGGCAGTTGCAGTATAAGCTGTTCTGCAGCTTTAGGTTTAATACTAAAAAGAGCAGACTTTATGGGGTTTATTCCAGGGAAGCCAGTGTCAGCATGCAGCAGCTGTAGTTGGGAAAGTGCAGTGTAAATCCACTAGGAATATATCCCAGCAGGGAACAGCCTTATCAGCTGCCAGACAGTTGTCTAAAGGGTGCAGCCTGGAGCTGCTCTGCATTGAGACATGTGTGTTAGGGAATGAGCCAGCCATCATTAGGGGCTGCAGGGATGTGCTGCAGTACGTGGATTCCATTCAGTCACTGTGCTGGGGAGCTGCTGGTCTTGAGCAAAGAAATGGGTGAAGAATTTTATTGGAACTTTGGGTCATGTATTTCCTGGTGCACATCTCTCCCCAGTCCATGTGTTTCCCCCTTCTGTTCCCCTCTGAGTCTACCCATGCGCAACATCCTCTTAGATGCCCTTCCCTGGATGCATCCATATATCCCCTTCCATACCCTGCAGAGGGGGAAGACCTTTCTTTCCCTGTGTCTGATGACTGTAGTTCATGTCAGATGATAGAAGGCTTGGGAATGCTTCAGCCATTCTCCATATGAGTGGCACTGACTTTTCCATCGCATGGGAGGATCTCACCATTGCCTCTTCCCTTCCAGTCTGTTGGCTCCGTCTACAGCGGCCTGATGCAGGGAGTGGGAGCTGCGGAGAAGGTGTTTGAGTTCATCGACCGCAAGCCAACGATGGTGAATGATGGGTCCCTGGCCCCAGACCATGTGGATGGGAAGGTGGAGTTCAGGAACGTGACCTTCTCCTACCGCACTCGCTCTGCAACACAGGTCCTGCAGGTGAGCCCTGTGGGCACAAAGCGCTCCCCACCACGAGGCATCACGCACCACTTCTCCATCGCGGCAGTAACCCGTCCCCATCCCATGGGAAATGCCAGCTGCCCTTTTGGAGGTGCATAAAGGCAGGCTCAGTGGCATGCTGGAAAACAGATTATAAGGAACAGTGGGTGTTTAGGGCCGACCTTCGTTACAGGGAATGAGATTTATTAATAAAAGCTTTGTTCCCTGCTCAGGCATGAACACGTCAGCGTGGTACAGGGCTTTGTGCCAAGCTGCCTTGGACTGTTTCCATGGGAGAGGGGCTGAGGTCATGAGGCAGAGGGAGGCAGCAGGGAGGTTAGTTTGCTCTGCTGGTTTTAGAGGCCCTGCTACATCAGTAGGGAGATTTGAAGCTATTTTGGAGGCTGCTTGCTTCTTTGGAGCCAGGGGAGATGGCTGATGTAGCACAACGCCATGCTGGAGGGTCACTGTGGCCAGGTTGTGTTTGCCTTTCTTGCCTAGTGTCCAGGCTGCTTTCCCTTGGGAAAAGGCAGGACCTGAGCATGCTCTCCCATCCATGTTGCAGAATGTGTCCTTCACCCTGCACCCCGGCAAAGTGACCGCCCTGGTGGGTCCTTCGGGGAGCGGGAAGAGCTCCTGTGTCAACATCCTGGAGAACTTCTACCCTCTGCAGGACGGGCAGGTGCTGCTGGACGGGCATCCCATTAACATGTACGATCACAAGTACCTGCACTCAGTGGTACGAGCGACTGATACGTGTATTCTAGCTATGGCCTGAGCAGAGGGGATGGATGGATGGATGGTAGTGATGCATGTTGCCTTGGAGTTGGTCTGGCAACTTCTGAGATGTCCAGAAAGCTGGAGGTGGTCCAGGAAACTAATTCGGATAATTAGTGGGGGTGTAAGGGAAGGGATGGAGAGTGGTTTCATGGGGAGGGGCAAGCCATCCGAAACCAGAACAAAATCCAGGTTTTGTTTTGTATCTTTTGGCTGACGCAGTAGAAATATGTTTATGGTTGTTGGATTAATCATCATCTAAATCGGGTTTGCAAGAAGTGTTTTGCATGCCTCCAGCACTTTCTGCCCTAAGATCTTAAAGTAAATCTCAGATAATGGGGAGTGAAACACCTCAGGACCCTGGCAGCAAGTGGAGCACCAGAGGGGCTGGATGGTTTGCCTAAGAGAGGGGTCTGGGCCCCTTGGCTCTCGTCTGTGTGTCAGCACAGATGAGCCTTCATCTCCTCTGCAAGTAACTACTTTCTTTGTTTGCCCCAAAGCAAATGGCCTCAGCAGTCAGCAGGAAAACCTGCAAACAATTGATCAGAGACAGGCGAGACAGCCAAAGTCACTGTGACTAATTTACATTCCCTGCCTGTACCGAGGGGAAATTAAAAGACAAGCGAGCCTTTCAGTTTAGAAAGCCTGGTGTGGCATTAGGAGCATGGGGAGAAGTCAATTAAAATATGACCATGTCCCACTGGCTCTCTCCGTGCCCAGTTCTAAGCAATAATTTGGAGGGTTCAGTTTATTCCAGTCTTGAAGGTTTGACAAAGCCTTGAATGTGAGGGCGAGCAGCAGTGGCTGTAAGGTAGGACAGGGAGGCTGTTGCTAAGCAATTAAGGGATTGCAGCAGCTATGTCCCTAACTTGCTAATTTTGGCTTAAAAGATGCAGGAAAGCCCAAGCATGATTACTGGCCTTGAAGAGAAAATCAGCAAAAGCCTAGGAGAGGGCTTTTCCAGCCTGCCTTGTCCCTGCAGCTGATTCCCATTCTGGGAAGAGCAAACAGTGATGGGAATTTCTGTATCTTGGTTTAATGGTGGGGCTCTGCTTGAGTCTTATCCAGCAGGAACAAAAGCTGATGATCTGTGATACCAGCCAGTGCATCTTCTACCTCCAACCCCCTGCTCTTCCCTTCCTCTCTGCAGATCTCCCTGGTGAGCCAAGAGCCGGTGCTGTTCGCTCGCTCTATTGCGGATAACATTTCTTATGGCTTAACTTCAGCCTCCTTCGAGTCAGTGGTCCAGGCTGCCCAGAAGGCCAATGCACACGCCTTCATCACGGAGTTACAGGATGGATACCATACAGGTACCAAAAGCCCTCTGTTAGGACTTGCACTTGCCTAGGGAAAACAAACTCTTCCCTTGGATGGAAAGTCAGGCAGGTAGTGATGGACATAGATCCTTGGCAGCCTGATGGTGGTGTAGGGCAGCTACATGGAGAGGTGCAGCACCCTGGCTGCCTTTTGGGCTGACTGAGCTGTTGCAGGATTTCTGAGCCCATTCCAGGAGAGTTTTAACACTGCCATTCTATGGCAGCAGGATGAGCATTCCCCATCCCATCTGGACCAGTCCAGCTCCTAGTGGCTGGCAGTGTTATGGAGATGTGGCAGTGGCGGTCCCATCACTCTTCAGTGCAGTGATCAGGAGACAAGCTCAGAACTCACCTGTGATAAATGCCGGGTAATAAAAGCTGGTGTATTTGTGACAGTGGGGCTTTGCGAGGAGGCAGCTCAGGCTGACAGTGGCTTGTGCTTATGGGTGAGCAGGGGGAGTTTGAGTTTGGATGATCTCAAGGACTTCTGCATTGTTTCCATGAGCATCAGTCCCTGTAGCCCTGGGATAACAGTGGAGAACTTGCTGCTGGAGGGAAGGAGCGCAGCCTCAGGGATGTTTTGCTCATTTAAGTTGCTTTGCCAAGTGAGCAGAAGCATTTACCTGCTCTTTGCTTTGAAGCATGACACCACTGTGATGCTGTGGCTGGGACCTGAACTTGATGGCAGCTCTTGATTTTAACTTGACCCTTTCCTCTCTACCTTGACCCTACAGAGGCAGGTGAAAAAGGAGCCCAACTCTCAGGTGGCCAGAAGCAGAGAGTGGCAATTGCCAGGGCCTTGATCCGAACCCCCGCCATCCTGATTCTGGATGAAGCCACAAGTGCACTGGATGCAGAGAGCGAACACGCGGTGAGTAGATGACTCGTGTTTGGGCCAAAGAGGCAATCTGGGTTTGGAGGAAAGGCTGTAGCTTCGGTTTCCAGCCTGTGGACAAGCTTAGTCTTGACATGGTGCAATCAGAGGTTTGGGTAAGATCTAATTCCTGAGTAGGAATTCGCTTCCAGTGCTGCCATAGCATTGGAAGGGAATAATCAAGAATAGTCAACCAAGAAGGGAAAATCCTATGCTCACAGCAGCCAGCGCCTGATAAACCTGACGAGATGGGGATCTCTGACCTTTTTAAATGTGGGCAGTGTTAACGGGCATACAGCAACTTTGTGCAGCCTTTTGGGGTGGAATCCTGAGGAAGACCCTAAAATTGGTACTGCAGTAGGGAGAGCAGGACTGCCTGAGCTAAAATCCCAGCTAAGGCACCAAAGAAGCCACACTTGTAGGAAAGGCCCTGAGCTTTCTGTGAACTGAGCTGCTTTATGTGGCTGGGATGCGACAGCGCTGCCCATAGCAGTTTGGCCTCACTTGTTTAATGATGTGAAGGAGAATAGTTCAAACTTGAGGTGTGAGGATGTGTCTCCCAGACGCAGAGGATGAGTGCTGCTGGCCCATGGAGCAGAGCAGTGTGAGCATCTGATCTTGGAGCAGCCTGCTGGCTTGCAGATCCTCAGCCACATGCATGGTACCCAGTGCCATCCAGGAGCTGGTTTTGGCTAGCCAGGGGTGCCAATGTGACACGTCTGCTGCTTAGTGCTATTTCCTGTCTCTTAGCTGGAAAATGACACTCTCTTGGTTTGCCTTGATACCCTGAGGAAATAGCCCCTCTTTTCTGAGCAGTATTGGCTTCCTGCAGTCTATGCCAACACCTCATGGCCTCCAAATCTGGGGTCCAACTCTAACAAGAACTCAGTTTGCAGGACCAGACCTGCGTGCATACCTGCGGGCTGGCTGCACTGAGACAATCTTTTGGTTGCTGAGCAAGAGCTGGGATGGACATGCTGGTGCTAGTAGTGCTGCAGGGAGTCTTGTGTCCTCTGTGTAGCCAAAGGAGAGCAAATCTCTTGTCCAGAGGCTTCTTAAAAGAGAGACTACAAAGCTGCTGTTCTTCCTTCCAAAGCGGAGCCATTGATGCTCAGGCACTAATGTCTTTTCCTCCTGCACAGATTCAGCAGGCGATCTATGGCGACTTGCAGAACCACACAGTGCTTGTCATAGCTCACAGGCTGAGCACTGTGGAGAAGGCACACAACATCATTGTGCTGGACAAGGGCCGCGTGGTGCAGCAGGGCTCACACAAGCAGCTCATGGAAGAAGGAGGCCTTTATTCCAAGCTGGTGCAGAGACAGATCCTGGGACTGGAGGGAGCCGGTGCAGACAGTCTCCAACCTGCAGCCCGAGGGGATACAGCGAAGGTGCCTGGTGGGCTGGAGGAGGAGTTCAGGATAGACCATTCCCTGCCAGCCGTGGCACAGGACGATTACAACAGCAGTGCTCACAAGTGAGAGCGGCGATGGCCAGCGCTCCGGATGCTTGCTGGGATGCTGGGACAGGAGGTGGCTTGTCCACAGGCTGCAGAACGCCGCCCGTTTACTCACACACCCGTGCACACACCAACACACACTATAGAGCTTCCTGCATTGCAGCCCAGCAGGCAGATGCTGGCTGGTTTAAACAGGGAAATGGATTAATTCAAGGGAGTTGGGTCTTTAGCAATTCCCAGCGTTTCTACTGGGTTTCTTTTCTTACTACCAGTAATTCCACTCGGCTGGGACTTTTCTCCCATCGATATGCATGTGTAACTGCTATTAACTGTACTGGATGTCAAATGCATGCATGGAGGGGAAGATTGAAAACCCCTTCAGGAATTTCAGGGGGTGGCTTTTGTGGCTGGATAGAAAAACTGTAAACCAAGGTTCTGTTCCCACTATCGGTCTATGGGGCCCATCCAAAGTCTGCTGAAGCCTGGAGGGAGCTCCCTTTGGCTTCAGTGAAAACTGGATCACTCCCATGGGGCTGAGCACAGGGAGAGTTTTGCACTGAGTGCCTGCAGGCTCAGGCTCACAACCATTGCTGCTGAGCTTGTACCATGTAGTAACCATCCTTGCTGGAACGAGCCAGGGGACCAGGAGGCAGATGCTACTTTCCGATTTGCGCTTGGTGCTTGGTGGGTGTTTTTAAGGATGAAAAGTTTTACCATAATTGGGGTAGGTTTGGGGTTTTCTTTTGTTTGGGCTGGTTTTGGGGGTTTTTTTATTCTCTTTATGTGCACTGTGCAATTGTCTGGCTCCAGCATCCACTGAAAATTGGTCTCTTTATTTCAGAATCTTTTTAACTCACAAACCCTGGTGCTGGTTTGAGGGAAAACACTGCTAAAGACAGGCAGAAAACACTAAAAGACAGCACTTTATGAATCCCACCAAAGCTTTGTTCAGCTTTAGGCCATGCTGGTGACTTCTGCATGGGAAATCTGTATGGTCGCTTCCCTTGAAGTCCCGCTTGAGCTGCCTGAACTTCCTAATGTGTTCCTTTGAATATTATTTATTAACTTACTTTTAGTATGAGGGAGAGAAAGAAATATGTTGCTCCTACCCCTTCTGGGTAATGACTCTGGCTTAGTAGTGTTATCCTGCCATAGACTGGTGAAGAAACCTATGCAGCCAGGCAGGTGCTGTTGAAAACTAGCATTTATATGGGGAAGAGAGACTGCAGACTGTGCATAGTTAAGACATTATCTCAAGCACTTTAGCTCTCATGTTTTCTGATATCTGAATGCTGCTGCTCTTTTCTTTTCAGCAGGTTTGCATTTCTGTTGTTGGCGATGTTTTGTTTTCATCCAGTGATGTTTTACAACCTCTTTAGTGTCCTTGAGGAGGGATGCTCAGAAAATAAAATACTACCTCTGCCACTCAACATGGAGACAATGTAGTGGGGGTGTTGTTTGCATTCAGGGTTTTCAAGGTAACATTCATCTCCGATGATGGCTGTGTGTATCTATTATCCATGTTCTAGCGGCCTTGCAGGGAATGACAAGAACAACCTACAGAGGATTAGGTATGTAAAAGACTTTAGGATCTGATAATGGCCATAAGCCATAGGAATAACCTGTTTAAGAACTTGTTTCCATCCTGGCTGCCATGTGGCAGTCAGTCTCTACACAAGGGCAGGCCGCCTGACCCGTTCTCAAAGAGCCGCGCTTTGTGACGGGAATCTTTTCAGCTGCTTGATTTTGTGATATGATAAAAATCTGTGCCTTGGAAGCATGACAGCTCTCCTTGTCTTATCTCCCTCCGCCTCGGAAACCTCTGTCACGCTCCGAGCTCCGCAGTTCACCCCTTCTGTAAATCAAGCATTCCTGCTTGATGGAAGTTTGCACTGTGTGGATATGATGAGGTTGGGGGTTCCACCCAGTGCTGGCAGCAAGTGATTCATCCTGCATTAGTATCAGTGCCTGGGAGCAGAATGCGGTCAGTGGCTCATGGAAGTGGAATTAATTTCTACTTAATTGAAAAACTGGGGGGGGGAAATTGGAAGCTGGGACCCAGTGAAGGCAACTCACCCTGGGAAGTGCTGGTAGGATGATGTTTGTACATGAGACGCCAGAAAAGGCACTTTGATTGTATCCCATGTGTCTCTCCCAGGCAATGCTGCAACAAGGGGAGTTGGAGGATACGATCCGCTTAGTTTTACTGCAAAGATTACAGTGAATTTCAGGAAGGGAGCCTTTGCTTCCCAAGCCTGTTGTGATGATAATCCCAGCACTGTATTCCCAGGCCAGGTCCATCTTTAACTGAAATGGCACATTGGAAACAGCAGATCGTCCCTGCTGGTGGCACTGGTCCACGCTGATAACAGGGCCTGACTTTGTTCTTTGCCACAGGTGCTGAATTCTCTCTTTTGCATTCAGGTAACTCAAGGCTACTTTTCCACTGGGCCTTACAATTCATGGCTTCAAGTCCTTTCATCATGCTGTTGGCATGTGACAGATGAGTCTGCCTGAATGCTAAAGCCATGAGGGTTTTCTTGCAGCCTGGAAGCCTGGTGGGAGCTCCACAGACCATGGGGGATCCAGCAGCACTCACCTCATGCAGACATCTCTGCTGGCTCCAGGACAAACCCTATGACTGCACAGAAAATCTCACTTTTTGGAATCATTGCGACTTCTTTTTGAAGTGAAAATGAGTCAGAGGTGCCCATGAGCCAGCCCAAGCCTGGTGGTGAAGATGAGCTTAACTCGGTGCAGCAGTGGGAATTGCTCCAGTGCTGGAACACGAGCTGTTTCCCAGCCCTGCCTGGTCCCTTGGGTCTTGCTGCCTGTGGGCAGTCTCTGCGTTTCAGGCTATTCTCCAGGACACAAGGCCACTGTTCCCTCTGAAACCCTCAACTGTAGCATTTTGTGGCTGCGGGTTTGCCCAGAGCTGACATTTGCATGGGAACGCAATCAAAATCTGTTCAGGAGCTTCTCAAGTGCAGTGATGCAGAGAAAATGTTTCTTCTTCTCAGAGGGAAAAGTCTTCTTCATAGGGAACTCCAAGGGGTTTGTCTGAAACCTGAACGTGGGGAGCACAAGGCTGGCATGGTAGAATTGGAAGCATTGAAAGCACAATTGATTACAAAGGTTTACTTCATATACTCCATATGTATGTATACTCCATAGCAGGTTGTTTTCCCCACTATTAATAAGCTCTAACCATTCCCTCTAATAGCTATAACCACAGCTGTATTTGTTTTACAAGTCGGAGAACCCTATCCAAGATGAAGTTCAAGAGTAGCTCCTATAGTCCCAAGGACATGTATTTACCCTGCACCGTTGCACACAGACAAGGTATGTGGCTGACTGACCCAGTAAATGAGAACAGTGTAATGGGAAAAACACAGCTGTGTTTATTCCAACAACTCGTCTCCTGGTGCACCAACCTCTGCCTCAATAAGCAACTGTGTTTGTATTGGTGGCTGTGCTTTCTAGGCCTGCAGCAGGTCTGGAAATACCACAAGCAAATAGACTGAGTGCTTCTAGCTCAGGCTCAGAGATGTCTTAAGCCTGGGGAGGAAAAATAGCGTTTGCCTTTCTACTGTAGCTTCACGATGAGCTTAAGGCAAAGAAAGGTATGCAAACCAGCTCCTCATGCCTTTGGCTCCCCGAAAGGAAGGCCTATAGTACTAACAATCAGTTCTTGCTCTCTCTCAAACAGCAAGACCACTGTTCTCTCTCAAACAGGACCACCGGTTCTCAGCCAGGATGCTGAACGCGCAGGTTGCTTTCATGTGTGAAGAAATCTGGATTACAAAATCTAAACAGAAGAATGGACTTTGATTTAATACATAGAAGGAAATTAAACTGCAAATAAGGCCGAGAGCTTATCTGGCCATTGAGCAACCAGGCTAATATGGGTTAATAAACGCTGAAGATTAGACTTGCAAATTCAGTCTCTACAAAACCAACCAGTTTTTCCAGGAAAAGCAAAGAAGTTGTGAAGGTGACTTGCAAAATATGTCTGAATGTAATAAATATGCATAGCTACAGTGCTACTGCCTGTGAAAGGATGTGAGGTGACAGAAGGAAATCCAAGATCAGGTTTAAAAAGAGAAGAAACCTAACATCTAATTTAACCTAGGCTGGATGCCAGTTCTCCCCAAGACTGAAGCCTGACTCCTTATCCACCATGACATGGTTTCCACTGTAATCTTCTCAATCTTGTTTTGTTCCGTTTCTCCTGTAATAGACCCCCTGACTTCTGTACTTTGCCTGCTTGCAGTTTTAATGTTTGTGAATGCTGTCACCCTTCGAAAGGATTTCGGCAAAGGCAAATAAGAACCAAGGCTGAGTAGCTGATAAATCTCAGCCTGCAGCACTGCGATAGTTGATAATCCCTGTAGCCTAAAATCCCAGTTTACCTGCAATCCTCTCTATTCTGTCGAAGAGATGTGCTGTCATAAACCCTTTGTTCTTCCTGAAGCCTGCTGAATGGAAAGGCACCTTCCTACCTGTCCAAATAGAATACATAATTATACAAAAGCAGCTGACCCCTATTATCTTGTCTGTCAACCTCAGCAGCTTTTCTGGCCAACTTGAGAGAACTCAGTCACATGCAGATGCTGATCAAAGCACTCAAAAGCAGGCCAGATGTTTAATACAGACACTGTTCCCCAACATTGCCCGAACCCAAGCATAGCTACACAGGGAGAAGTGGCATTTTCAATATGTGTTATATTTGAGCACAAATGAGTATATTCTCCCTGTGCACTTTGGGATGACTTCATTGTTCTGCATTATTCTGCTTCTAACTTTAATATTGACTACCACTCATTAAAATAATCCATACCTTAATGTCTAGAGCAGTGAACTTCCATCAGCCTCATGCAAAAAGAATCAGAATTAGTCACAGAAAAGCTCCTTAGATGACAGTAAACCATTTTTCCTAACAGCATATTGACAATGCAATTGTTATACTGTAGTGCTCTTCACCAGAGACACTCACCCAGAGCACCTCTACAAGCATTATTCAGGGTGAACTTTTCCTCTCCACCCTCACCTGGGATCGAATGTTCTTATTCTTCCTCTTTTTAAGCAAAAGGCATTATAGTGGAGAGAAGCTGAGAGCTCCACTCAGGATCACACTGAAAGGCAGCGGTAAAACTAGATTCACAACATGAAGCCGAGTCAGGCTCTTCTAAACCACACTCCCCCCATACCAATTATTTAGCTATGCTATGAAGTTAAAATCACTCATGTTCTTCGGAAGACAGGGTTTCTTTTCACCCCTCAACTAATTCCTCTATTTGTGTGCGTATATATGGGTGTGTTTGCATGCACAGATTTACAGCCTGGTTTAATACTGTGTCTTTTTGACGGCAATGTGGAAATGCAGTATATGATACTGTGTTGGAATGGCAGCTATCTACTGGTTTTAAATAACAAGGTCGGGCTGCAGTGGCCACGTAAACCCATGTCACTGCCAAGGGGCACGTGCTGACTCATCTGTGTCCTGTACAAGGAGGAGCTCAGCACATACCGCAGCAGCAGGAAGGTGCGTTGATGGGGATGAATGGACACATGCTCCTATGGCTAATCACCACCTCCCCACCCTAAGCAAGCTCAGCTCAGCTTCCTGCTGCACAAACACCTCGCTCTTACCTGCCTCTGAATACACTCCCTTTGCACCATGGGGATACAGTAGCTCTGCACTAGGCAGACAGAACCCAGGAAGCCTTCCTCTATCGGTGTCATGGTGTTTGCCTTTATTACCTATGGGTAATAAAGACAGAGAGGGCTTTTTGGCTGGAGAGCTGAGTTTAGTTATAGGGCAAAAGATTAAAGCTAGAAGCTGTCATGTCTTCATTCGGCTCTGCCAGGAAATAAGGGGTCACTTCTTGGATGTGACTGTAACACCATCACAACTTAATAGCCTTGCATCGGAGACTGATTCAGTTCAACTGTATTGATTTTTTCCCCACTGAGATAAAAACGTCAGCTACAAAGGACAACAACCACATGGCCATTCCCTACCCTGTTGCCTTGGCTCATGATCCCCTGGTTCTCTTTGACGCCACACACATGGAAACAAGCACACCCCTGATCCCTTAGGTACAAAAGCAGACCAGGAAGGCAGCGCATGCCTAGAGATGCATACCATTTGGGCTATGTTAACACAATTAGTTGTTTTAGGCATAATTGTCCTTATCACCCATGCTAACATCAGTAGTAACCAGGAAACTACTGCTCCAAAGCGTTACGACAGAGTGCCTAGTACAGTGTTGGTGACTTAACAGATACAAATCAGAAGCTGAGAATGCAGTTATAATGTTTTAATTGATATAGCTATGATGTTTTAATTGAGGCAGAGCTTTTGCTACATGCCTAAACTCCTTGAATTCACCATAAAATACATCGGTGGAAAGGTCATTTCTTGCCCTTTGCTCTTGAAGAAGAAAGTGCTTATGATGGACAGAAAGACCCAGCATCAAAGCTTGGCAAGATGTGATTTTGGGCTACTTTTAACCTAAATAGGTATTCAGCCCTGCCACCTCGACCACCCTCCTCCCCTCCTCACTCTCCCCCCCGCCCCCACCGCCCTTTGGTACCGTCCACCACCTCCTCCCGGCCTCTTTGGTACGCCCCGCCCCGCACGCTGCCGCCCCGCCCTCCCAGCAGGGGGCGCCGAGGGCGGTGCCCACCCCGGGCCGGGGCGACACCGCGGCGGCACTTCCGGTTGGCGGCGGTGGCGGTGGGAGCGGGTCCGGGGCCGAGGCCGGGTCCGGGTCCGGGGCCGGGGGAGCCGCGCCGGGATGGCGCTGGACGTGCGGCGCCTGGAGGCGCTGAGCCTGCAGGAGCTCAGCGCGCTGCTGGACGACGAGGAGCAGCTACAGGACATGGCCCGCGAGATGGAAGAGGTGAGGGGGGCTCTCCGCGTCGCCCCGTGTCCGGGCTGCGGCCTCCCCTCGGGCCGGTCCCCTCGCCTCAGCCCGCCGGGGCGCTGCCCGCCGTGTCCCCGGGGCTCGCTGTCCCATCGCCTCCATTGCCGCTGCGGGTCGTGGGGTGTTAATGACCGCCTTCCCCCCGCCTCCCCCGCTCAGGTGACTCCCCCCACCCGGGCCCTGCTTGAGCCGCCTGACGGTCGCGGCTCCGCCATGGAGCGGCCGGTGAATACGGAGCCCCTGTGCTGAGGGAAGCGCTGCCTGCCCTTCTCCCCCCCTTCCCTCCCGGCCTTTTGTTTGCTGGCCCTCGGTGGTGGAGGGGGGGGGTCCGTTCCTGGGCACTTGTCCCGGAGGCCGGGTGCCAGGGGAGTGCCGAGGGTTCGCCGAGCCGAAAACGCTCGGTTTGGACTAAATTAGGAGACAGTGACGGGCCGGAGGTGGGATCAGTTTTTCCGTTAATGCAGCCCTTGTTCTGTGCCTTGGCCATGAGGGAGGATTTTGTCAGGGTGAAGTCGGTCCTATTTGTGGGCTCGATCTCGGCGCAACTTTAATTCAGAACAATATGAAAGGGATGTCTGTGTGCCCGAGTTGGTATGCTGGGCGCAGCGAGGGCTGTCAGGCTTTCTGGTGCTTGTTTTGCCCCTTTGAAATGCCTTTGTCAGTGTATCGGACTCTGAGCCGTGTTTTGGGATCTATGGTTATTGAAACAGAAGCCCGTTTTCTTCCTGCTGCTGTGGTTGGCTTTTACTGGTTTTTCTATGTAGCAGTAGACACTGTGTTAACAGTTCTGATACAAGACTATTGGAGGTTATATGGCCACAGATATGTCTGAAGGACTGTAGTCAGCTAACAGCAAATAAGATGAAACCATTTAGATGAAAACTTTTAAGGAAAGAAATGTGCTGAACTTCGCTGGGTCTTGTATTTATTGGGTTGGGTTTGGGTTTAAACTAGAGGACAAAAGCCCTAAGAAAAAAAACCAGGAAAATTGGCAATATATTCTTGAGAAAGATTAGTTTATTAAGTAAAATCAATTACAATTGCTTTCCCTCTAAGATGCCTGCCTTTTGGTACTCCCAAGGGAATTGTTCTGGGTCACCTCAAACCAAAGTATTACAGATGCAGAGGCCCACTGAAGGCCAAGGCAATAAGGAATCCTTATGGCATTTACTTGCTGCGTCGGGCAGCAATTTGTATTTTGAACTTTATGTCAATAGATTTGAAAGAGGGGGCAGGCATCATAACTTTCCATTTGAGCTTGTATTGTAGGAACTTAAACTGCAGAAGAAACAGATACTGCTGTGATAAATGAAACACACAAAGATCTTAGAAGCACTGTGGTTTGCTGGAGGGCAGGGGTACCCTTCTGTTAAAAACTGGGTAAGGAGAGTCAGTAGGTTAGAATGGGCTTAACTTTGTAAAGATACAAATGGGTGCAGTATTGCTCTTTTCCATGTGACCTCTGACAAGGTGCGTGAGCAGGTCTGGCTCAGTGGGCTCTTTTATTATTTGTTTGTCAATACACACTTAAGATTGTAGGTGAAAAGTGGCAGAAAACCTCATGACCTTAGTAGAAAAGGTTCTCTTTCACTGCAGAACTAGACCGTATTCTCAGCTTGACCCTCTGGTTTTCCTTTTCAGTTGGCAACAGAAGGCTTTTAAATTGTAGAGTAAACTTCTCTGGGCCTGAGGGAATATTTTGTGGTGCTTGGAAAGTGTGGCTAGGTTTGAAGGTATTCAAGCTGTGTGGAAATATGGCTGTGCTACTGTCTGGTATAATCCTCTTTTATTGCGCATGAAGGCTTTTACTAGAGTCTGTCCGACTAGAAATGCATTTACCCACCTTGGAAGGAATTGGCTGTACTTGAATACTTCTTCCTCATTCTGTTTTTGCCTTCACTGAATTGCTTGTTGCTTGAGTTTGTGCTGCTGGGTCCCGAGTTTTCATTGTGAAGCATGTGGCAGGAAGAGGGAGAGAGGGAAATCCTGGACATTAAGATGGAGCTGTGGTGACTTCACTGCTGCTTGTGTCGGTGTTTGGCTGTCAGTCCACATGTATCTAGGTTGTAGAGTTGTTCCAAAGTCCTTAAATTGATAATTTTATTGTGGCGTGCTGATATAAATTATGATTCCTGAGTCACTTCTCTGAGGTCACTTGTATTTTCAGTGACAAAGTTGGCTAAAGCTCATTACTCCATGGTTGAAAAACCCTTTGTTCTCCTTGTCGCAAGGGAAACCCACCTCAAAACCCAGTGTTCTGTTCACAAAGAGGAGGATTTGGAAAACCACTTGGCTTTCTTGCTAATAGCTAAAAATAGGCACTTCCAACCTTAAAGGGAATGTATTCCTGTGCGGCATTTGAGCAGGATTTCTATGTGTCGCTGTGGGGGTGTGTGTATGTATCTGTGTGTGTGAGCTTGCATGCACATTGGTGTTTCACAGGGATAGTGTGCATATACAGTGTCCTTCACACTGTATCCCCAGATGTGTAAGAATGTGGCATCAGAGAGCTAAGCTGCTGCTTTTTCTGTCTGGAAGGTTGTTTTCGAAGCCTGTGGGCTTGAACAACGAACATCTTGTCTGGTATGAAAGAGGAAGGAAGCCAGTTGTCTGGTACTCCTAGTCTTTTAAAATTGAGGAGGGTTGGGTTTTTCTTTAATAATCCTTTGAGGTTAATCTCTGCAGCACATCTACAGATCTTAGATTTTGTTTCATCTTCATGAAATAAAAGTATGTTGTTTGTAACAGCATAAATGGGAGACTTTGTGACCTGACATTGGTGATAATATGTTTTCCTTTAATCTACTGGAACATCACTTTAGTAACAGTGTGACATTATGTTACTGACCGCTAAAGTTCTGCTGGCAAGAAATATTTGCTCTTCAAGACCTTAATTATGGGAAATCAAGAAGACAGAATTGTATTGCTTTCCTCTCACTCCAGGATTTCAGAGCGCACTGGAAAGCACAAACAGGGTTTTTGAACAGAGTCCTTTTCTCAAAAGGTGATTGAAAGGATCGGGCAGTGCAGAAAGCCCAAGTTAAAAGTATGTGAATTCATGCCCAGATTTCTTGGGATTCCCATTCCTGCCCTAAAACCACATTGTGCAAGTGGTTATGTTCTTGTTTGCCAAACATGAAATTTAGTTACAAAGGTAGGAATTAGACTTGGTGACAACTATAGATTTTTCTGTTCCAGCTAAGCACAAAATGAGTGACCTGCCTGTGCCTGATGAGTGCAAATTGCAGTTCTGAGTGTCTCTTTCCTCTGCAGTAAACATTTAGGAATGGAAACTTACCTTTTAACCTTTATTTATCACTTTTAAAGCTCGTACTTACATAATCAAAAGATCTAAATTTAACAAATCTAATGACTTTGGAATATGTGTTAATATTTATTACTAAACAGATGTTAGAGGGTGTGTTATCGTACACCAGCACTTGATGAGAAGTACACTTAAATCTTGTGTAAAAGAAGTCTTTATTTTCCTGCTATGCACCTGTCAGCTCCTGTTTCAGGGGTAAATTTGACACTCCAAACGTGCATCCTTATACTTCCCCAGTGCGATTGCATAATTCATTCCTGATTTACAAGTATGTGTAAGTGAAAGCAAAAATGTGAGCATGATAAAGGCTAGAGCAAGACCGGAGAAACCTAAAACTAATGTGGATTTATGCTATGTATAAAGGAATTAAAATGGTGCCACACAAAACTGTATTTATAGCTCCTTAAACGACTTTTTCTTGAAACTAGGGAGAGACTATTTGCCATGGTGCTTGCCAAAGCAAGCTTATAATTATAGCAGCACTTGATGGACTTTGTGGGTAGCTGGGATTTTGCTTGCTCAGGCTGCATCTCTGGAGGCAGTTCTGAGAACATGCTCATGGATGAACAGGAGTGACGCTACTTGGGGACATTTGGCACAGATAACATGCTGCAAACCATTATTTTGGAGTAACTGTTAAACAGTAAGATGTTGCTAAGCTCTTTTAATTTTATCCAGCATTTTTCTCCCTTTTGTAAAACTGGAATGAAACAGAGGTACAGTTGATGAAAGCAGTAGAATCTCGATTCCCAAAGCACTTGCCGCTGCCTGTTCTTGGAAGTGCTTATTAAATAAATCCTTGAGTAAAATTATTCAAATTATTTCTGTTAAAGAAACCCACTTTTTAAGCATCTTAAGGCCTGAAGTGCTGCAGAAACCACTTTTTTTGTCTAATAACCGCTGTCTGTCTATGGCTTAATTTTCTTGCAGTGTGCCTAGTTTGGTTTGAGTGGTCTGCTCAGTGGTGAGCAATCCTTCTGCCATTAAAATCCTGTTATAAGCAGCTCAGTGTTACTGCTCCATTTGTTCCATTCGGAATTCATAGTGAGAGTTTAGCAGTTAAAGAAAAAGCGTATGTTCTTTTCAGTATTACCCTGCCTCATATCTCGTGATTCTGACTGGTGTTTCTCATCTCAGATTGTTTCATGCCTGTTGAAGCGCTCATGACCTCAATAGTTTCATTAGCAATTCTCCTAGAATCTCATACTGTTTGCTTATGTCTCTTAAGAACTATTTTTCATGGCACGTCCAGTAGGCAGGTGAACTGATACAGTGCCAGCTCCCTGCTAATAACACAACGTTGTCGCAGAACGCATCTGACAACAAAATAACTTCTATTGGATTTATGCCTTGCTTGGCTATTGTCTTGGGCTTGTGGAAAGCCGTGAATGGATGCTGAAGGCATGCTTTGTGCTGCATTGATAATCTTAATAGACTGATCATGCGGTATCTTTGACCCTTAGATGATTTTGCAACTCTTTGAAGTGTTTTCTTTCTCATTTTGTTTTAAATTAGTCAGGGTTGAAAGTGTTCCTGTAGGGCTTTTCAGGCAAACTTCACAGTGTTTGCTTTTCTGATTCCCTGAATTAACTTCCAAATGCAGTGGAACAGTTGCACAAAAGTTTTATTACACAGACATATGTCAGTGCCAGAGATTATTCTGGTTTGTAGAATTGTGCCTGTATTTGAGTTGCATTGCTTTGAGGTTGTATCTGTTCTATTTGCTGTGAAATAAAGTCACTCATTCCAGAGATTTCTAACTTATTTCAATGACATGAAGCATTTAAAGGCACTGAACAGGTGCATGGGTTTTCCCCAGCTCCTCAGGTTTCATTTGAGAAACTGGTTCTCATGGTTTTGAGTAAGATTCAGTTGAAGTTTCTCATCTCTTCAAGTATCTATTTTTAAAAGAAGCCTCACACAGGCTAATGCTGGAAGTGAAGACACTTAAATTGATCATTAAATGTCAGTCGTGCTTCTTCTTCAACTTAGGAAAAACATGCCCTTAGAAGTGCTGTAATATGAGGAAAGCTGAATCACTAAGTCTTGTGTAATTTTAAGCACTGTAACTTAAAGTGTGATTATGAACACCTTCATTTTTTTCAGTTGTAAAGCAAGTATTTGGAAGACTTTCGCTTAGGTTCACACTAGTCTATAATTGCTGGGTATTAGGTGCTAAGGACAGACAGGATGTCACTCAGCTTTAGAGACAGGTAGGTTCTAATACTCATTTTTGTCTTATTTTTACAAGTCAAAGTACATCAAATACTGATGTTTATTCAGGTTTACAAATGTGAAATGATTTGAAAGTATTCAAAAAATCATGTGTAGAAAGTTAGGCATTTGCTTCCTCCTCAATGCCTTAGTCCTGTTGAGAGACATTATGATACTTGAGGCAGGTGAATTATCTAGAAGTAATGTTTTAAAACACTGCAGAAGCCTCATCTGACTTAAGGAAGCTTTTTCTCTTATTCTGTTTATGTGGAGTTCTTCCCTCTCTTCTTTCTTATATATGATTTTAGTAAAAGGTTCCTTTTCCAGGGCTTTGTGCTCTTCCAGGGTTTCCAGGTTTGTGTTCACTGGCTTTTTTTCCTCTCTAGGAGAAATATACATGTTCTTCATCCTGCAGAAGGATCAAAGTTCACTCACAAAACTGGTCTTCCCAGACTGACTGTGCAGCTGCTTTGAAATGAAAGTATGAGCCTTACAAGCAGTGAAAATACAATCACCAAATCAAACTGAAGTCGCTTGAAGGAAGTAGTTTGCTCATTAAAATGGTGAAAGAGGAGAGGCATCAGAAAGCATGAATCTTTCTGCACGCAATCTTCTTTGGCTGGCAGTTCAGAAGACAGCCAGTTAACAAAGCCCGTGGTGATGGCAGGTGATTTGGAAGGAGCTGGGTGCCAGTAATTAAGCTGTTAAATCGTGTATTTCAGTTCCCTTCATCATTGTTAGAAAAAGAAATGTAAAATAGGGGGCTTTCTGGAAGCAACAGTCTTAACAGCATTGGATCATATGAGAAGATACAAATGGAAGGAACCAGTTTAATTTAAATGATTTTGCATTGGATTTAAAAGTGAGAAGAGTGGATTTTCTTTTAATTCGTGGAAAGGATTCAAGTTGAACACAAGCATAGAGCTGGAAGCTTGTTTAGGCTTGATGTGGGAATCTCAAGGAGACAAAACAGCATCACAAGTACAGCTCCTTCAGTTTTCACAATTTGGAATAGAATTCTGTTTTGGATTGATGTAGAATTTAGGAGTCAGCATTATCCTTGATAGTTTTTTAAATGATTTAGCAAGAACAGGGTGAAAGAGGGTAAAACCTTGGTAATTTAAAAGCAACATCTGGGGACAAAGATGTGTTTAACATTGAGCCAGTTTTGAATTTAGCAGCTTAAAGTAGTGTGTAAATACTTTGAAAGGAAGTAATGGCTTTCAAAGGCGTGATTGCTATGCTTAGGAAATGTTTTTACCTAAGCACCCAGTTCTGTGCTCAGGCTGACAAAAGCACCTGAATTCTGTCTTTTTCTGGGGCTTTTAAATAGCTCATTTGGGTTTCCTCTTTTCCTGTTTTTGAGGTGTGGCTCTCATATATCCACCCATGAGTGTGAAAGAAAGAAAGCACTGTACTCTTTGTGTTGCACTGAACTATAACTGTCCATAAGTAAGATCTGTTACAGCTAACCAGGGATGATGTGTGCTAAAAGTGGCATGTTAGTGTAGGAGGTCATGAAAAGCATGCCAAGAGTTTCATTGATTTTGAAGGCAGCTTAATGGAATCAGTCTGTTGTGCCATGGGATAACTATCCGACTTGTTGATTCGCACTGAAAATCTGAAATCAGATCCCCTGGCTTTTGGTTGTTCGTGGTTTTGTTTGGCTTTTATTCTTTTGATGTCTGAATATTTTAATGGGTCTGATGTGACATCTAGGACGGGCTTCCCTAAACATTCAGCTTTCCCAAAGCTCATAAAGACTGTCTTGATAAAATTGTGTGCATGTGTATATGAGCAAACTTGGAATCTTGCTGAATCTTGGTTTTGTGAGAATTGTCATTTATTCCTTATATGTCTTTGGATATGTCTTTGGAATAATGTCTTTGGGCTAGGATATGTTAAACAGAATGATTAAACTGAAAATCAAGCTTTTGGTATCAATCCAGGATTGATGTAACATAGTTGGGGAGGAATATTGTGGACAAGGTACAGTAATGATGCAGTCCTTGTGTTTCGCCTTTTAGTAAGATAAGGGATTCTTAAGACATTCTTCTGAAGACATTCTTCTGCAGTCTTGCTGCATCTGCTGCGATTCAGAGAGGCTTTTTAGAGCAACTGTTGCTCTATCTGTCAACGTTCTCCATGAGGACTAGTAAGAGTGATGTGTGAGGTGGGGATGAAGCAGCATCTATGTTAAAAAATGAAGAAAAATTCCTACAGAGCACCTTCAGGCAGCAGGGTGTGAATGTAGAAGTCTGATCTCTCAGAACTGTGACAGCCAACGATCAGACTTCGCATAAGTCTATGACAAGAATTAGAAGAAACTCTGGTGACATAAGTTGCCACTTAGCACAAGTGTCTAAACGAGTGCCAGACTAGTTTCTGCACAGTAACACCGCTGTGGCATCAAAACCTGCCTCTTACAGACAGTTCAGTGCAGCAGGAATGCAGTTCCTGTTCTGGTCCATCAAAAGCAGCTCTGCCTGGAGAGCATTCATGGGCATCTCTGCCCTGCTCAAAGGAGAAGGGTTCTAAGGAGTCCTTGTCCACAGCACAAACTCTTTTAAGGAATTACTGTTTCCTGCTTGGAGAAGAAAGCTGTTTAATGAGCTCTCTGCTGCACATGGAGGTAAACGTGCAGGAAAGTGACTTGAGGTCAGTCTTAATTCCCGTTCAGAAAGTGATTCATTTACAGGTGCTCAGAGTTGAAAGAAGAAATCCTTCTTCACAATGCAATTCCTCTGAAAGTCTTTCCTCTGAGCTTCAACAATACATTGTCATTTTAGATGACTTCAACATGCTGTTTGCAGCATAGACCTTCTCATTCCTTCTAGATAGGCTAGCAAAATAGTGTATCAGTAGGGCAAGAAAATACAGTTTGTGAGAATGGATTTTGTGTAGCAGAAAAATGAAGCAATGGGAAAGAGTGCAATAGCTGAAGCTGGTTGTACCCACCAAACAGTTGACATTCCCACTGTTCATAAAGCCCAAAAGTATTGTTATTACTTGCAGGTCCAATGCCATGGTATTAATTTTTGCAGACAGCTTAATTTAATAGTTTCTTTAGAAGTTTCGATATTGTCATGTTATCTAAATAACCATTAGTCTTGCTTAATATTTTCACTGTCATTTCATGCACTATTTTTTACATTTCCAGGCCCAAAATGTTCAACACAGCAAGGACATGACTCTTGCCAGCAACCGCAGTCTGGCAGAAGGCAATCTGTTGTACCAGCCAAAGCTGGAGTCTTTGAAATCAAACTTGACTGAAAAATATCGGGAGCTGCAAGTTCTTTTCGAAGCATACCAGATAAAGAAAACAAAACTAGGTAACGTTTTCTGTTGACAGTTCTGATTTGCTGTTTTCTAAGTGAATATAAATCTGTTGCATGTTTTGTTTGGTTTTTGGTGTCTCATTTTTAGCTGTGTGAATCAGGGTAATGTCATTCTCGTGTAGTTTTGAAATAGATCATGCTTCGAATGATTAAGTGTCTGTTACATCTAGTAACAGGTACTGTGGATTCTTTCTGTGTGGTTATCTATTGCTGACCTACTCTTCTCTAGGATAAAATTCATTCACCTTGCTAAGAAGCAAAACAATTTGAATTTTCAGTGACTAAGCATAAATCAAACAATATTGCATTTAACTTTCTCATTTCAAACTGAATCATGAAGTATCTTACAACTGATACTGCACTTGCTCAAATGCTTTGCCTTTTGATATTACATCATTGTAATTACATTTCAGCTTTTAGCATTCTGACAATATTCCTGAACTACTTAATCTATTTTCTTACTGTAGAACATCCTGTCTTGAGCAATGGAGAACGCTTGTTGTACATACATGCTTTAGAAATTTTTATGCTTGCTGAGGCTGTATAGCTTCAAAGTCCCTCAGAACCAGCTGACATTTACTGTTCTTTTTGTGCCATTACAGACAGACAATCCAGTAATGCTTCACTGGAGACGCTGCTAGCACTGCTTCAGACAGAGGGAGCTAAGATTGAGGAAGACACAGAGGTAATGACAGTACACTTCAATTCTGCCACTTACACACATTACTGAAGACTTCCAACGTACAAAGCTGCAGTGAAGTGTTGGACATGTAATAGACAAAAAGGGTCTTTTAAATAATATGTTCTGATCTCTCCTTTGAACTTCAGTGAACAGCCATTTGGTTTCAGCAAGATTTTTTTATCCAAGTAATTTTTTTACTCTTAGTTTGAGAAAATGTTCCTTTCCAGAAAAGAAAGCCTGACTGTCTTAGCTCTTTGGCATTGCCTTCAAATTCATAGTGTATCAGTATGGAATATTTCTTTAATGGTGTTTGCCTGGTGTATGTATTAATCCATTACAAATATCAGTAACCTAATGAAAAGTGGTACCCAAGCTGGTTTTTTTTCTCCAGCATTTCTGGTGAAATATTCCATTATGATTTCAATATATCTGTCTAGGGCCAGTGGTCAGCGCTTGCTGTGATACATGAGCTTGAAGAATGGTCTCTTTTAGACTAATGGAAGTGTTTGGCTTTGTTTGCTGATTTGCCTGTAGGACATTTTCTATACCTGTATCAGGGGAAAAAATCTGCTTGAGTTGTGACCACAAAAAGACATTCCCAGGGCAAGCTGAACTTTGTGACTGTAGGTATGGTCCCCTGTCTTAATTAAACATCATTTACCCAAAGCCACAAGTATGAAGCCTGGCTTAGCAATAATCTGCTTCTCTGTACTGAGTCTTGCAAAGTTCGCAGTGTTTCTGTTGGCACTGCAAGCAGTACTGAGCTGTAACTCAGCTTAGCTGACAATCTGGAAAGCTGTTGAATTTGGTCTGTTCCCACCTCTGATGATAAGGGGAATGTTCAGAGCTAGATTCAGATGTTCTTACTGCTGTTGCTTCAGTATAAATTTAAGCAGAAATTATATTTAACTCCCAGTGCTTCTGAGTAATAAGTAACTTAAAATGCTGCTCAGAATTTTTAGTATGCCAGTCATCTTCCATATGCAAGCTAGAAAATCACAGGCTATTTTTAGGATATAAACCATTTAGATTCCTTTGCAACATGCCATTTTCTAAGGTACTGTTCCATGTTTGACAGAATATGGCAGAAAAATTTCTTGATGGTGAAATACCACTGGATTCCTTCATTGACGAGTACCAGAGCAAGCGTAAACTGGCTCACCTGCGACGTGTAAAAATTGAGAAGCTCCAAGAAATGGTGCTCAAGGGACAGAGACTTCCGCAGGCTCAGCCACAGGCTCAGCCCAGAGCACCCGAGACAACACCAGCACCTCAAGATTCCTACACTTCGGATGCAAATACTCCTTCAGTTGTGCCCCGACGAATACCACCCCCTCCACCTTCTTCAGTCCCAGCAGGACGCTTTCCTACTCCGTTTACTGCAGCCATGACTTCAGGACCAGCTCTTTCTTATCCAGGTGCTCCGTATCCTCCTCTCCCACCTCGACCAGAAGTTCAGTCTGCAAGTCCAATGCCACAGCCGGGATACCCATCTCAGTTTGTACCACAATACCCTCCAGCTCTTCCCCAAAGACCACCTCGCCTTCCACCACATCCTGGCTTTATCCTCCAGTGAATATTTTGGTGCGCCTAACTTATGTATTGGTGCTTATATTTCCTTTTTCTCCCCATCAGAGACTTCGTGTAAGCAATGGAAAACCTCTGTTCTTTGCACAATGAAGTATAAGATTTGAGCTGTGGCGCAGAGGTTTGCAATTGCGTTTGGTAAATGTGATTATTTTTGTTTTTAAAGATTAGTTTGACAACAAGGTTTGTCTGGGAAGGTGAAAGGGTCTGAAGTTTGTAAATCCGTCAAATAGTGAAAGGGTGCATGGTGGATTTCCTGATGTTACAAATGGAATCACGCTCTGAATTCTTTAGAGATGTGAAATCAGCATCCCTTTCTTATGTATTCCCATCGCAGCTGGATGTATGTGTGGCAAACTGGGAGCTGTTTGTCTCTCTAAAGAATTATTGATCAGTGCTGGTGTTTGGATAGTAGCAGCCATATCTGAATACTGGGCAAAGAGTTGCAGTGGATCGCATCAGCTTCCTTTGCAGCGTGCCCAGACAGTGGCATTTGTGGCCAGGTACACATTTTCAGAGCTCGCTGAGCTGAAACTCTTGTCAGAAAGCATTGCATGGTTTTTAGACAGTGCAAGAGTTTCATTTCTACATTTCAGTTGTTACCTGAGACTTTTCATAACAAAAGTACGCACTCCTCCCACTCCTAAATAGCTTGATAGCCTGGTCTTTTGAAATTAAACTGGTTGTAGAGCCAGTTTAGGGTTTTATAGAAACTTTACCAGGAATTTTTATTTCCTTGCCTATTAAGATTCTCTTTTTTATGTTGATTTTTTTCTTCTCCACACCTTGAATTCAGAAGTGATTTTTTTACACAGGTGCTTAGCTTTTGATACCATGTGATTCCAGGAATCCAGGCAGGGTATTTCTTAATCAAATACTGTGTTTTCATATCAGGTAGTTGCCCACTTGAAGCTCCAGAGTTTCATTTTATCCCTCAATCTCTCCTTTGGCAGAACTATTTTTAACTTACCCATTTCCTCTAGTTTTGCAGTCTTTGGCATGCCCACCTATCTGGAATTTGCAGTTAATGTTTCTCTGCAGGCAGGCAGAACAGAGAAGCTTTTTGAACTCCATGGTGGCTGTTTGCATCTTACATAATCTGTTCTTGACTTCTGCCTCTGGAGGAAGAAGCTTTTCAGGGGAGCTCAGATTTCACTCTCGATGTGACTCTTGAAACCTAAGGTACAGACATGTGCTGGTATTTTAATAGAGCATTGAGGGGGGAGGAGGGGGGCAGGTCTTAACACCTGCTGCTTGCACAGAATGTGTCCCTAAGTCTGTTACCAGTCAGTCCAGAATCTGTCATAGCCCCTGCATTACTTTAAACCACTTTCATACCATTCTTCTGGAATGCACTTCATTTTTGGCAGTCTGTCCTACAAACAGCATCAGTCAAAACAGAAGATCTCTTCTTTTTCCTTTACGTAAGGCCCTTGATTGTCCTTTAATCATTTCCTCTGGAGTGTGGCGGTTGCTAGCAAATCTAATCTGAAATGAAGTTCATAACAGGAAACTCTTCTGAAAATATGGTTATTTGGCTTGTTTTGCCTTCTGAGCACAAAGGGCAGAAGGTTGGTCAGCGTTCCTGGCATCTGAACCAATTCCCCAGTGCAAGCCTGAAAACCTTCTGTAGATGGGGAACTTTGTGACGCAACGTGCATTGGATTTGTTTGCAGAGTGAGTTTTTTCTGTATTCTAGTGATGGTACAGGATGTGTTTTTTTAAAAACTAGTGTAATGTCTTTTCTTGGTATTATTTTCTCACTGAAGCTTCGTATCAGCATGGTTAATTATGACTCGTTTCAAAGTAATTTTGCTGTGCTATTAGTGCTGGTATTTGGATGGCAACTGTTGTATCTGGATGCTAAACATAAGTCCGCTGTAGAAATGATTTGTGTCCTAGAAAGAATTAAGGTGGCTGGGGGCTACCAGGATGATGAGAGAGTACAGAAACCTGTACTTTGAGCCTGCTACACAACAACTAAAACACTCTCAAATCAGTTCTGCTAACACTTAATAAAACCAACCAGGTATATTTTATACACTTATCAAGTGCCAACTTTTTTTCCGAGGGCTGAACATCCTCAGAAGTGATGGAGGTGATAGATAAGTGTATTGTGAATTTGCACTGCATTTTCTGTATCTAACTTTATTGGTATTAGTAGTCCAAAAATATTTTTACTACTTGTTAAATTTTCTCTCTTTTTGGTACCTTTTGTGATAACGTGACCTTTCAGGGATACTTTATCTAGAAACAAACTCTTGTGCAAGTGAAACACAGACAAAGCTAATGCAATTCTTCTGTCTGAAAGCAAAACAATGCATTATTGCATATGCATGTGGCTGATGTGCCTTAGGATCACTACCTGTGATTGTAATACTAGGATAATAGCATTTTTATCATTTGAATGGCCATTGCTTAACTCTAATTCAAGGGCTCTTCAAGAGCACTTTGTTTTACAGAGAACTCACCTTCATACTTCAGAAGAAACAAAGGCTGTATCTGCTATTTGTAAGCTTATAGTTGCCTTCACCGATGGGTAAGTTTGAACATAGATAATGTAACTAATGTGATGTTTCAGTTATAGCAATCTCATAACTGAAATCCAGCTGCTCATGGAAAACATTTTGCCATTAATTGTGTGTGTATATGTGTGCACAAACTGTAAAGAAATACTTGACTGCTGGTAATGTTTAAGGATAAAGGAGAAGGATGACTGTGGAAAGCTGTTAAAATCCTATCTACAAAACACTAACCTGAAGGAGCTGGGCAAGAGATGTGTCAGTGCTTTCAACCTGTTGCCCTTCAACAGCTTCTCCTGTTCTGTTATAGCTTATAAATAAATTCTGCTATGGCTAGGATGTTAGAATCATACTAATTTGCACTGTTTATAAGATAGTGAGATTAAAATGCCATAGGCAAGCTGAGACTTGAGAGGGGGTGGCTCAGTAGGCTTGCCAAATATATATATATATATCTATTATAATGTTGTCTTGAGGATTTTTAATGTCTGCTGCAAATAGCATTTACTTCCCCAAAGCAATTGGAGCCGAGAAGAACCTTCTAAATACGATGTGTAACACGGCTATAGAGTGTTGGTAGCGTTGAAAATGCTCTCTTTGGGTGGCATTACTTTTGCCAGTCTTTTGTATGCAGTTTTGTAAGTTATGACTAATTCAGTTGTATGTGGTTAAGTTGTTTGATTGATGATCAGCATTGAAGGGTGCTAACTCAAGGATGAGTTTTGCTCCGCTTCAGTGCTGTCGCCTAGAGGAAGAGGAGTCAGTTGTTGTGGCACAGCTGATCCACACAGGTAACCTTTGTACCTGTGACCATGGGAGGGACTATTTAGAATATGAGCTTTCATGTGATGCCAGGAGGCAGAGCCCTGGGCACAGTCCAGTCATGGGTAACCATTACATTTAGTGCCCCAACTTCCACAACCTCAGTGTCGACCTCTCTTGGGACTTCTCCGCCCTCTCAAACTGGAATAATGACTTACAGAGCTCAAATCAACAATTCTGTTAGCCTGAATATAGAGCTACATCATAAGCATCGAGATCGGAGGAGGTAGAGTCGTCCTGCACCTGAACAGTTCCTCTGTAATCCTGGACAGTCCATTCATAAAGGGGCAATTTTATATGCCTAGCAAGTTGTGAAACATACAGTGGATTTGTTTGCATAAGAAGTCTTTCTGTAATCTACTGTGGTCTGATTTGAAATAAAATAGCATATCTCTCTTGGTGTCGTGTTCCCATTGTGGCTTCATTTAATCGCAGTCATGTTAATGTTTTCCAATATTTAATGATGCTTCTCATGAGGTGATCTAAAACCAGTTGTAATTTGAATGTAGGGCATAAATTTGCAAGAAAATAGCTTTAATTATTCATAGTAAATCTGTTGGCCATGTTTTTCGTGGCTGGATATAGCGAGTCCATTTAGTATGTCGCTGATGCAGGCTAGGTGTGTTCGGAGTAGGTTCTGCACGTTGTAATTGTGGCAGTGAGGTAGGTGGACTGTCTTTTGCAGGTAGAATCCCTTTGCTTTTGTTTTCATTTCCTACAGTTGGGAATAGTGGAAGTGTTCAGAATCTGCACTTGGAAAAGCCAAAGGAACAGGGAAAGCCACTTCTATTTGTTAAAAGAGGAAAAACTTAGATTCCAGCCAAGTCAGGAGAAATGAGTCAACCAACGTTATTTAGTAACATGAGTCAGAGGGCAGAAAAGACCCGATATAATTTTCTGTGTTATCTGTTGCTTTAGTAGCAACATAAAAAAGAAGTCCTGCAGAAAACCTGGTAATATATGGAGGAAAATCCTTTTTTTAACTGTCTTGATGTGTTCTTTTGTGGTGGCTGTGATCTGATACCCTTCTGCTGATGCAGAAATGGGAAAGTACAGCTGAGGAGAACTTGCTGTGCTGACTCAGTGCAGGTGGGTGAGAGAGGGAGATGCTGTTATGTAAAAGTGCAGTTCTTCAGCTCGGCTCTCCTGACACTTTGCAGCAACGCCCATGTTTTGCAGCTTGAAGAAGGTACCTGCCAAGCTTCAACACATTCCAAACCTGGGGTTTGGCCGCCCCGTCCCTGTGGCTGCTGTGCAGCAAGAGATGCTTCTGGGTGGGATCATCCTGTGGGCAAAGAAGAGGTAACCCTGGATGGTGAGACCTTGCTGGGTTGGGGCCTTGTCCATTAGTTGTTCAATGGGCAACAAAAATCAGAGTAACCCAAAAGAGGCAAGTGGTGTGGTCTTGTCTTGTCCCTTCTCTTTGGAAGCGGCTTTGGAGGCCCTGCAAGCCTACACAGGTCCTGTAATCTGAGTCCTCCTTGGTTCCTTGTTGATCAGCCCTCATACAAGTCTTCTACAGGTATGACTGTTCATCCTTCCGAGCCTGTCCCTAGAAACAAGACGTGTTGCTTTGAGCTCTTTGGAGAGATTTTGTCTCAAGTTTCAGAGGAGCCTTATTGAGACCGCGGTGGTGCAGTTGACATCTCATCCCTGGCTCATCCGGTGGGCTCTCAACCTCATTTGAACTCGAATCTCCATTCTAATCCCTACCTGCAGGACAAATAGCAGCTGAGGCTGGAAGTCTTAGGGTGTGCTTTGACCCCTGGATCCTGCTGTAAGCTAAAAGCTATTTAGTACCATTATTTCTATTATTTTAGTACTATTAGTACTAAATGTATTTATTTCCTTCAACCTGTTCAAGGCTGCTTCTTCTGTGCCCTTGTAGGTGATGATGTAGTAATGACTTTTTCCTTCACAGCTAAAAATGTTTGCTCTCACCACATAAGCTAATTCCAGGCCTTGCTACGTGCACTTAAAGCTGCACATTGCTCAAGCAACCACTGCTCAAATGGGCTAATTTCTGGGATTCATTAGTGTTGAAAGAAGCCGGCCCCATCTTGTAGGGGAAAGGAGGTGGCAAAGTGGTGCAGTTCTCAGCACTGGAGTAATACCACCTTATTGGGAAGATTATATGATTGTGGAGAATCGTGTAATCCACACAAATAATGTCCTTGGGGCTGAGCACTTTGTGTTCAAACTCATTTGTGGTTACTGGAGATGTGGCTGCTGAGGAGCCAAAGGGTGGGGAAAGGAGGGCTTTGATAACACACTGAAAGCTGCTTCAGGAGAACCAGATAGAACTGCACTGACCTTGGTGGAAGGGAGCAGAACGTGGCATCTCACAACTTGTGCTTGGTTATTTTCCACTGCTGGTGTTGCAGGAACCGAGTAAAACTTGCTGTCAGTAGAGCATCAAGTTAAACATCTAATGGTGTTTAAAAGCCATTAACAAATTGGATCCTGTAGAGCAGGATGTCTTGATGGAGTCTCA
>WYDI02026447.1:0-58833 GCA_009867235.2 Psittacus erithacus | reverse complement strand
AAGTTAAACATCTAATGGTGTTTAAAAGCCATTAACAAATTGGATCCTGTAGAGCAGGATGTCTTGATGGAGTCTCAAAATAAACCCGTGCATGCAGTCTGCAGTTGTGATTTACTTTTGCTGTCTGCTACAAATAGCAAATACCTCCCAGAAAGTACAAGGAGTTAAGGCAATCATAGACTTGACAGTAAGCTGAATTTTGCTGTAACAATTACTTCAGCACATGGGTTACACTTCAAGTGGCCTTTGCAGCTTATTTTTACTGATGCCTTTTGAGACTCTGTACCTTCTGGCCTGGGTTATTTTACCTGCAGCCTAAGTGTCCATTTCAGTAAATCACAGCGGAAGAGCAGTGCTGTTTGTTAAACAAGTTACATTTACCCATAGCATCAGTCTTAAGGCCAAGTTTTACTTGAATTCTTTAACCATAGCTGTGGCTAGACGGAGGGTAGTGAGATTCTGAACGTTCACGTTCTTGATTAACCATCTTTCCATTCTGAAATGTAATGATGAGAGTGGTTAGAATGACGTCAGTCTCCCAGCAAATACATCTTTATCACCAGCTATAAATAGCTGACAAGCTATTGTGGGAAGCACTTCCTCGTACCGAGAGAAAAGGTTTCTGAGAGAAACGAAACTCAAACTGGAGCACAACTGCGGTCAGCTCCATCTCAAGAGCCATCGTCACTCGACATGACAGCAGTCATCCTAAGGACACTGCCGGCTAATCCTTCGCCCAGTTCTCTGTTAATATTGCAGTAAGTTCTCCGTAGCTTCATGGACAGACTGAGAAGGATGCAAAGCTTCAGACTGGGGATGATGTTGATGTAATGTGCAGCATTAAATCAGCTGTTTGACTTACCCATTAACACCAGTATTAACAGCAAAGCCTTTTAATGTGGGACGCGCTTTATACATACGATTGGTTGGGAAGTGAGACTTCTAAGCTGCCTGTAGTTGTTGCTCATAAAACTGCAAAGGTCTGGCTTGTGACATGTAATCTTGTAAAGCATGAAACTGCTTTGTAACTAAAATAAATAACAAATACCTTATAAATGTGTTGTCTTGAGATACAGCAATTAAAATTCCAGGTAACTCCTTTATAGCCTATTGTTAACCACAGCAATGAAAAATCATGGGGGTTTTTTATTGTGCCTTGTATGCAATTTGACTGGAATTGTTTCAGGGGGATCACAAGGATGAAAACGTTGATATTAGACCCTCATAACTCTCCTCTTAAATATAAGGACGCTGCATTCGCCCTGTCACGGGCATTCTTGCTGAGCTCCAGCTGCTTCAGACTTACCCTTTCATGGGTGCACCCAGCAGTGCAGTGACACAGCCCTGCAAATCCTCCCAGTTACTCCCAGAATAAACACAATCCCCATTCCCTGCAGGTGTGTGCCAATGGGAGGCTGCAGGTAAGGGCTGGAAGCTGGAAGGCAGCACTGATCCTGCATCCACGCTGCTGCAGCTGCTTCTTAGTTATTCAATGACTTAGTTTCAGTAAGGCTGAAATGAAAGCCATGAAATTAAGGTGCTGCTGCTGTACCTGGGGGGAGCTGCTCACTCTGGGCTGGTCTTGCCTTAGTGCTGCAGCTGTATGGATGGATACACCTGCATAAAGACCTATATGCTGTATACATGTGTGTATCTATCCATCCATCGATGGATAAATACATATATAGGCATACAGAGCCACACACAGGTACATACGAGCCACACATACAGAATATGACTCTATATAAAGATATATTTATGCACATCTATACACATATATATGTACACACACTAATGCACCTGCCTCTGTGCTTTAGCTAATTACTTTAAGGCACTTTATTGCCTTTTGCTCCCCAGTATTCAGGGCCAGCTTGCTTCGAGCAGCAGAGCCCCATGCCATAGCCCTGGCATCGGTCCCCTCCCCACCAACAAGCTGACCAGGCACCACAACATCTACTTTAAATATTGCTTCTTTAATAACCTATATCGTGGTAGTAGCTCCAAGGGAAGACACAGCTGACAGGACCTCTTCTTTTGCACACACCCCCCCCCCCAGTGTCTCTCCACATCAGTAATTCCTTATTGCTGCAGCCTCCTCCATCCCCTGGCTCCCATTGGCCACGGTTAGATTTAATTCTGCTACTTCTCTTATATATAAAACAGAACGCAACTGATCCCGACAGTGCTGTGGTACTAAAAAATAGAACAGGAGAACACAATGGTTGTATCCTTATTGCCAGTGTGTGCCAGAAACCGCTCTGTCCCTTTACAAAAGCCCTGCTCCTTGTGCCGGTTAAGGCTAATGTCTCCCTCTCCATCGAGGGGCCGAGCCCACGCCGAAACAAAGCCCCGTTATTCCTCAGGCTGGGAAAAGGGGAATTAAAAAATGGTTGCAGGAAAAGCCCAAGTTTCCTACTTTAAAAACAGCTCTTGGAAAGGGTCCGAGCAGTACAGTAGAGAGCTACAGTTACTTCTAGTGCTGATCCATAGAGTCCTTACAAAAGAACATAACCCAAACGAACTCCAAATTAAATTAACCTGGAGGAGGAGGAGGCCAGGGGAGCCCCTCCCCCCCCGATAAAAATCAAGTGAAGAAAAATACAAATAAAAATAAAGAATTCCATAGAAAACTGCAGTTTTCCAGGCGGGAGGAGGGCCCGGCCCAGGAAGGCACGCGCGCGCGAAGGCAACGTGAGCTGGCGGATGGGTACCCAGCCAGCCCGATAGACGTGAGGTGGGTACGGGCCGGCGTCTCACTGGGGCTGAAATGAGAAGAGGGGAGACACCAAAATGCCAGTCCCTGGTGCTGTGAACACCCTCCCCAGTGTGTATTTACCCCAGCCCAGGACCTACCTCCCTGTGTCCAGGTTTCTGAGCCAAGGGGGGCTTCTTGAGGATGCCTCTCCTAGGGGATGGTGCTGGCTTTGCCTCCCCATCCTCTTCCGTGTCGTAGGTCCCGGCCAGGGCATAGTGCTGCTTCCTCAGCTCGCCCAGGCGCACCCGCTCGCCCTCCAGGCGCTTCTCCAGCTCCAGCACCTTCACCTGCAGCCAAAGAGCAGTCCTGGGTCCTGCGCATCCCACCAGCAACAGCACCACGATGAAGGTGGTAAAGAAGGGACCCCCCTTAATGTGCAGGTCCAGATCAGGACCTGAGGCTGGCAGCACCAAGTCTACCTTCATGTCCGTACCTGTGTTTCCATCTCTTCCTTCTTCAGCTTGATGAGGGACATGCCTGAAAAGTCCATGGTGTCTGTGGAGAAAAGCAAGGGCCCTCGCTGAGCACATCCTCCTCATATGCCAAAGCTGAACACAGCCAGAAAGGGATTTGTGGGGGGGTTTCTCCCCTCCCTTGCAAAAACCTCACCTTTCTCCTCAATCTGCTCTTGCCCTGACTTGGTGGAAGCCACCACATTGGCCGCCATCTCATTGACGTTGCGTGAGCACTCCTGGAGCTTGCCCAGGTTCCTGCTGCTCTTCTCAGCTTTTACCTGCAAAGAGCAGAGACCATGTCAGGATGGACCTTGGATGTGAAAACCTGGGGGTGGAACGGATGGACAGACAGATGGACACCTGCTTATCCTTGCTGATCCCATCACGGCCAAGCAACATGACCCATGCAAGCCCTGGGCACCAAACCAGCTCTGCTCCCATGGGAGCACACACGGATCAGAGGCATCAATGAAGACAGAGCTATTCTTTTTTTATCCATGCTCTTCATTTTAAAGCCATCTGCTGTAAAACCCCATGTGGGTCCTCCTCCCCTAACCTGCCTCCCTGTTTCCTCATGGAAACCTCCCCCCATCGCTTTCACCCACACCAACAGGGAAGGTGGCAAGGACCAAACTCCATCGTTGTCAATGCTGGCTCCTGCAGGTGCTTGTTTGGGGCTTCTCATTGATAATTAACATCTTCCCTGCACAAGCAGCGTGACAGGAGGTTTCACACATCCCCATTTCCAAGGCAAGGTGTGGGAATATTAATGCAGATGAAGACAGATGGATTAATATCACAGACTGACTCTGGAACAGGAAGAACTTCCCTTCCTCCCTGCTCCAGGAGGAGGCTGCAGGGCTGGTGGGTAACAAACCACTGCCTGAGAGCATCCATGGGACAACACTGTGGGAACAAAATGCCTTCAAGCTTGAGGAGCTGCATGCAGGAATGCTGTTGGGATACTCACCTTGGAGGCAGCTACGAGCTGGGCTGTGCTGGCAGCGATTTCATGGGAGCAGACGATGAGCTCTTCGTATTTGCCCATGTGCAAGACAACTCTGTCTGCGGACTCCCTGTGTTATGGGTCAGAAGGGAGATTGTGTTAGATCCTCACCGTGCACTACAAACCAGGCACAGATTATTTATCTGCTGCTGTATCCTTAGAACCCAGCATCAGACCCTGACCCAGCAGCTTCATCTGTAATTATTTAAAGCTCATTTACAGAGCAATTACTCAAAGCCCAAACGCAGGTGTTTTGGATAGGTATAAAACACCAGCAGAGGCAGGACTGTGCGTCCATAATGCAGTGGGTGAGATTTTTAAAGGTTTATCCAAAACCACCCCCACTGGGATAGGGATACCCTGCACCAATCCCAACCCCCCATCCACAACCATCTGAGCAGGAACTGTGACATGGAGTATTTGATTGAAGCAACTCTGCAAGCAGGAACTGGCAGCCCTATCACTGACCCAGGATGCTCTGTAAGGAGTTACCAGTAATGCTCCATGCAGACTCAGGAGCATGGGACAATTTGGGTTACTGGGTGATGGAGAAGCATGGGCCAGCCCCAGGCCATGGAGCTGTGCCTGGAGAGGCCGTAGGAGAGGTGCCGGGGTACCTACACGAGCTGCGTGGCTCCCCATCCCACCGCCTTGGAGGCAGAGATCAGCCCTTCGGTCCAGCGCGAGTTCTTGGCATAAAACTCCTGAGTTGTTGCTGCCCCCTGTTGTTAAGAGAGCATTATTATGGCCTGTATCAACTTCATTCTTACATACACCACTACTCAGATCCATAAATCCATATAAAATACCCATATAATAGCTAACAATATAGAAACTCATCTATAAAGCCATAAATCAAGGGGCTGGCAGCATTTCTGCGCCCTTCAGGCAATGCTTGACGGCCTGGTTAAATACACATCAATAAAACAAGCATTAGAGCTCCAAGCCCGCAGATCCGGGCTGGGTTTAAAACACACAGATTTAGGCCACTGCCTTCAGACAAACAAGGCTTTGCAAAGGTGACAGGGATGTGTGCAGAGAGCACGGGGCCGAGCAGCCCATCTCCATAGAGACTTACCCGGCCACTTTCTACTATCTCCTTCTGTAGGTTTGTAGATGTCATTACAAGGAGTCTGATGGCCTGGAATGAAGAGAAAGAGGTTCTGATGTTTGACAGGGATTGGACTGATGCTGCCAATGTGGGGAAGTCACAGTTTTGCAGAGTCTTTGATGCCGCAGCTCAGTGCCTGCAGTACTCACCTTCATTAGGTCTGTGCAGGAGTTC
Source organism: Psittacus erithacus (assembly GCA_009867235.2). Classification (NCBI taxonomy): domain Eukaryota; kingdom Metazoa; phylum Chordata; class Aves; order Psittaciformes; family Psittacidae; genus Psittacus; species Psittacus erithacus. The sequence goes on along the minus strand of WYDI02026447.1, from coordinate 53,332 downwards.
AGAATCCTGTAGGGAAACAAGAGGAAGCATTCAGCACCCTCCCATGCTGTATCCCAGTTAGAAAAGGGATCTATTCTGGTGGCCAGCCAGCCTGCAGGTTACTTCTAAGCAGCCCACAAAGCAGCTGTGAACAATGGGCTTAGACATGCAAGACCAAGGTCTACCCTTCTAAAGAGAATGTCGTGCTCAGCATAAGGATGATGCAGGATTGGGTTCCAAATGGGGCTTTGGAGAAGAGCACAGCCCAGCAGGGTATGGGCATGGATAGAAACCTGCCCATGGCTGCCACATGCCACCCCTCAACACTCACCGCTCATTCACTTCAAGCTTAACACCAGAGCTCTCGTTTCTGGCCTGGCTCATCATCTCCTGTTGGGAAACACAAGAGGAAAGTTGGATACTACATTGCAGGGTGGAGGAGAGATGGACGCTTTGCTGCCCCAAGGCACCAAAATGGTCCATCCTGCAGCTTCATCTCACCTCTATCCTCCTGACAGCATCCTCAATCGCCTCTGAGGTGGAGGCCATCTCCTTCTCAACCATGTCCCCCAGCTCTTCTTGCTTGATGTCCAAGCTCTTGGGCCTCAGCTCCTGCCGAAGGAGGCAGAAGTCACCAGGAGGTTTTAGGCAGAGGAAGAGAAGGGAATATTTGTGAGGAATAACACCAAAGCAAGGTATCCAACCCCTTTCTTATCCCCTTAAATAAACAAAGCTGCAGGAGCAGCACCCTGCAGACCAACAAGGGTGAAGGCACATGTGCCGCCAACTTGCAGCAAACATGGCACAGGGTAAGATATGCCCCAAATCAAGGCGACAAAACTCAATCACAGGAGCAGTTTTGACAGGGCAGAGCTCCAGAGGGCTCCAGAGAGCTACGAGCCTTTGAATTAACAGTGGCTTCATGGAAAAGCCAAATGGATAACCTGTGGGTATGTGGCACAAGCCACCCCAAAGAGCTCACTCCAACCCAGCAACCCTGGGCTACTTCAGAGATTTCAGCTCTGGACTATGGGAAATGCCATAAAAGCCATGGGTTTGGGTGTCATTCTGTAAAAAGAAGCTGTCCATCAAGGTGCAGCTTGAGCAAACTCTCACCTTGACAAATGGAGACAACATCCTTCTGCATTAACTGCCTGCTTTGACTTCCCTTTGGGAAACACCCATGCCAGTGATCCCACCCTGCCTGCCCCGATGGGTGCATTGGGCTCCATCTCCTACCTGGGCCAGCTGCAGGACCCCTCGCAGCGCCCGCCGCATGTCCCCCAGCTCAGCACATCCCAGTGTCTGCTTGTCCTTCAGCTTGCCCAGGTAATCCAGGCCCTGCTGCCCACAGTCCCGGCACGTCTCCATCAGCCCTGCGGAGAGGATGGGTTGGTGACAGGTCCCTCAATGAACAATGGGTCCCTCCACCCCATCCCTACCACCCTCATCTTCCTCTTCCCCTCAGTTATGATGATGATGCCACACATCAGTGGCATCCAGAAGTTCATTGCAGAAAAGAATAAATCAGTTTCCATGAGTGAAGTAACAACCCTGGCCCAGGAAGGGGCACCAGAACACAGGGGATGCTGGGGAGATAGGACCATGCTGCCCCCAGGGAAGATCTGCCCCATAGCCAGCCCCTACCAGAGGATGCTTTGGCATGGCAGCCCCCAAAAAAAAACTCCACAAGCATAAAGAACCCCAAAATGAAGCGTCCATGCACAACACTCACGGTCAGCGTGGTCAGTGGGAGCCAGATGGGACGTGGCACTGCCATTCACAATGGTGTCGGCTGTCAAATGTGCAAAGAGGGCCAAAGCCCCCACCAGCCCTGCAGCATCTGATGGTGAGATGATGTGGTTAGGTGCCGCCAGCCCAGGGCACCACTTGCCATGCCCTGGGGGCTTCAACCTGCCCCTGAACACACTCAAGGGTCAATACAAGAGCTTGGAGAGGTTGGTATTGACCCCTCCATCTTGCAGGCTGCTCCCTGAGAGAGCACATAGGAACCCACCCGCTCCATGCCTCCATCACCAGGGCACTGCACGCTTGCCGATGGCCCCAAAGCAGCTGGGAGCTGCTGGATGTATAATAATAGAAGCAAGGTGCAAGCGATGCCACCGGTCCCCAGCCCCAGGTACCTGCCATGGAGGCCACGTACTGCGCGTGCCCGTTCTCCAGGGCATCCGTGGACTCCAGCGCTGCCTGCGCCCGGCTCAGCAGGTAATCTGCAATGAGTTTAGCTTCATTAGTGTCTGAACGAGCACGAGTGCTGACTCCATGTGGCACCATGGAGTGGAAGCCAAGGCAGCTCAGGTCCTTGTGGCCCTGGCCTGGAAACAGCGCTACAATCTGAGCAAAACAGTGCTGAGATTAGAGCTAAAAACTCATTCCTGGGAAATCTGACCCCAGTTTCCTTGAGTGCAGTATTTGGTAGGGAAAAAAGGCCTGGGGGAAGCTGAGAGGCAACGTTATCTGAGTTGCAGGCCCCATGGTCAAGGGGGACGTACCTGGGGAGCTGGTGCAGCGGATGTGCAGTGGATCATCCAGCTTGGCCACGGCGTCCCGGAGGATGTCCTCTGCCTCCCGCACCGTCTGCTGCAGGATGATGAACTGCTCGTCCAGCAGCTTCTGCTGCAGGCTCTGCTCCTGGTTGCTCTGTGGGGCGTGAGGAACAAGCAAGTTGCACAGCTGGGACACAGGACCCCTACCGCCATCGCCCCATCACCATCACATCCCTTGAGAGCATCTTCGCAGGATTAGACCCCAGCATCCCATTATTGCTGCTGCAAGTCACATCCCACTGGCTACCCCAGTGATGGCTCAGCTGAGCTCCCCAATTGCTCAGCACCCCCAAAGACACCTCACTCCATACCTTCTCCAGGAGCCTGCCCTGCAGCTCTCGTATCTCCCTTGAGATCTTGTCCGCCTCCTGGCTCAGCTGCAGCTCCTTCTCCTCGATGAGGCCACGTGTGGAGAGCAGCTCACACTCCTTCTCACTCACCGACCGCCTCAACACCTCTTTCTCGGCGTGCAGGGCCTCCACCTGAGCACTGAGCTCTGTGCCTGCCTGCCAGTGGGACCAGGAGACCCCCGTCACTCCCCTGTCACCATGTCATGAGCCCAACAACTACACAGCAGGGAGCTGAGGACATGCCCAGCTCCTGACACCGACGGGATGGACCCACATTCAGCCCCAATGACACTGCCTTGAGCTGCTGTGTGGTGGGGACGGGGGCACATCCTGCACCCCAGCCTCGTACCTGCTTGGCGTGGCTGAGCGAGCGCTGCGCCTGCTCCAGCTCTTCCCGCCGGGCATCCAGCTCCTGCCGCAGCTGCTCCATCTGCAGGCTCTGGTCCTCCAGCTGCAACCGCATGGCCATGGAGCTGCAGGCGCGCTCCAGCCCCGCGTGGCACCGGCACGCAGCCCGCACGGTGGGAATGAATCCGATGGGTTTTGCAGGAGGGGTTCTCAGGGCATTGGGGGGGAGGGGTTCTCCTTTCCCCAGGGAAGGAATTTTGGGAGCAGCCCCCAGTGAATAAAAGCACCCAAACCCATTAATTTGCATTGTGGCTTTGGGGGAAGAAAAGGCAGATTTGGGCAAGAGGGAGTGCAGCATGCATTAAATAACATCTTCCTGAGGAGCCGGGGGAACTCCTTCCAGGATGAGGGACTGACATCAACCACCACCTCTACCCCTTGTACCCAAACTGGGTTTCCCAGGCTGGGAAGGGCTCCATGGCAGGGAAGGATGCAGGACTGTGCTGCCTCACCTTCATTTCAGCCTCTCGCTTGACCTGCTCCACCTGAAACGCCAACTGCTCCTTGACACGTGCCACCTCCTCCTGGCTCTGCTGCGTGACCGTCAGCTGCTTGGCAGTGTCAGCGTTCTGCATGGGGACATGGGGTTTACTGGGCATCAGAGGGGGGATCCCACCATAGCCACGTTCGCTCCCATCAAATTCTGGCTCAAGGGACACCTCCAAGATGCCTCTCACAGCATCTGAGATGCTGACTGCTCGTAAACATGAATTCAAGGGCCGTCTCCCATCCAGGGCTCAGAGGTCCCTGGGTGCAGGATGATGGCACCAACATAGGATAGGGCTGGGCAGAGGGATGAAGGCAGCAGTCAGCCCCTGCCAGGCACGAGCAGCAGCGTTACCTTCCTGAGGAGCTCAGCGTGCGTGTTGATGAGCTCGTTGTGCTTCTCCTTCAGCTTCGTGTAGCGGATCTCAGTGGCAGCGGCTTTCTCTGAGCAGGGTGAGAAAGCATCAGCACCGGTGCTGAGGACAGCCCATGGCTGATGGGTGTTGTAGGGCACCTACTTTCTGCCTCGGCGCAGAGCCGCTGGGACCTGTCGCTGTCCTGCTTCGCCCTCTGCAGCTTCTCCAGCTCATCCCGCAGCTGCTCGTTGTCCACCAGCGCCTTCTGCTTCTGCTTGCGCTGCTCCTCCACTTCTCCCTCCAGGCTGTTCACCTGCGCCTTGAGCTGCGTGATGTACCGCTGCGCCTGCGGGCACCGGCAGCGCTTGGGCACTGCCAGCAGCAACCAGCCCTTCCCGGCATCCCCATCCCAGTGCCTGGCTGTGATTTGGGCAAAGCCGCTGTGAGATGCATGGGAAAACTTTGTCCCCGCTGCTAACAGACAACATGGGACAGGTCTCACATGCCTCCATCCCACCAGGAGCTGGGTCCTGGCCCTGGGAGAGGCCTAAAGCACAGCGCTGGGTGCCAGGACTCTTCTGCTGCTGCATCCCATTGGGGTTTCAACAGTACAGCACTCAAAAGCACCCCGCTCTCCCGCACTGGCTCCCAACAGGGCTTTACCTCCAGTTTAATCTTCTCCATCTCTGCACGGAGCACGTCCACCTCCTTCTTCAGGCTCTCTATCTGTGCATCCCTGCAGGGAAAGAGCAGGTTGGTCTCATGTGGCAGTGGCCACCCCACCGGCATCACCACTGGACCCCCCATACCTGTCATCCCGAATGCCATTGGGAGGCCCAAAGGTTTGGTCAAATATATCCGAGGTGACCTGGAGAAGACAGAAGGTGCTGAGCTGAGCCAGGCTGGGGGCGCCTGTATCCTCTTGTCCCAGGGTCCCCATCCTGTGTCCCCACCTGCGGCTCCATGGTGGAAGCTGTGCTTATCTCAATGAGGTTCTCTGGCTCCTCATCCTCAGGGGCTTCCTCGGGAATGACAACCACAGGCTTCACGTGCTCGGCCAGTGCAGATGCCCGCAGGAAGTTCGGGGGGCTCTATGGGAACGAGATGCTGTGATGGCATCACCTTGGGTTTTGGGAACCACTGCAGCAGCACAGCAAGAGAAGGGAGGCAGCCATCCCTGTGCTGCTGTGTCCTCAGACACTGAACCCATCCATGGCGACACCCTGAACCCACAAGCTCTCCAAAGCATCACGCACAGCACCACATGGAAATCCTGCCGTACCTCTGGCAGCCGCGGGATCTGGATGAGCCGCTTGAAATACAGCATGTCCGATGCCTTCTTAAAGAAGTTTTTGAGGCTGGAGAGGGGGGAAAGAAGAACTGCTTGTAGAGGAGGTGGCAGGGGAATGGCAGCAAGGAGGGGACCCCAGCATCCCACCTTGGCCATGGGTTACCTGCGAAACTGCTCATGGAAGCGGTCTCGGTGGCCTTGCAGCGTATCTGCCGGCAGACCTGCAGTGATGGGGGGGGACAGACACGGCTGATCCAGGGCTGCAAATTCATTCACATGCAGCTGGATCCCTCTGCTGCCAAAGCCAGCAGGTAAAGGCCAGGTGGAAGCGGGATGTGAGGGATGAGGATGGGAGGGAGGTGTCCCCATCCCTGGCATAGGGAGCAGGGACATAGCCCAGGAAGGTGGTTGTGGAAAGCCCAAAATGCCCATGTGAGGCCCCTGGTACTGTGCTGCCCAGCAATCCTATGCTGGGGGCTGGCAGGCCAAGGCAAGTTTGAATTAATCAGGAACAAATCCTTCTAATTCCTTCATTTGAGACATTTACATGGAATGGAGCGGGTCCTCAGAGCCTGGCTGGGACATGAGGACATGGTGATGGATACCTCCATCCACACAATCCTAATCCCCAGATCCACCCAGAAGTCCAACCTGGGAAAAGACCAGCATGGGGCACACGGCCAGGACTCACAGGAGTGCAGCTTGAACATCAGCTTGACGGTGTAGTGGTAGAGATGGCTGCAGTCCTGGATGACCTGGATGAGGGGGGCCAGGCGGCACTGCACCGCCGACATCTGCGACACGGCCATCGAGGTGTTGAGCTGCCTGAAAACTGGAGGGAGAGCACAGTGAGGCGGTGGCACCGCATCTCTGCTTGATCATTAACTACAGTGGATGTGGCTGTGCCAGGATATGGGATAAACACCGGGGCTGCTGCCTGCCCCGTCCCTCTGCACTGGGAACAAGAACACCCAAAGGCACGGTGGTGGCAGAGGAAAGGGGTGCACAGCTCTACCCTGGGTACCCCAACCCCAAAAAGGAGGGATCCAACCCCAAAACGATGTAAAGACTGAGGAAGTCAAAGGGTTTTGCTCTGCTCTATTTAACCATGCAAGGAGCTGGGAGAGCATCCCAGGGCAGGGGATGGACCTGCCGACACTGCAGCCTCGCATGCCCCGGCTCGGAAACAGATCCCTTCCCTTGGCAGGAATCCAGCCAGCAGATCCCCTCTGGCTCCTTCCCTGCTCAGCTTTAAAGTATTTATGAATATAAATTCTCTGCACAACTGGGTCAGGAGGAGAAGCGGGCGCTGGGAGCACGGTGCCTCCCGCTGTGCCCTGTTTTCCAGGGCAGCTCCGGGCTCCTGACTCGCAGCCGAGGAAGAAACTGCCCCATTTTAAAGCCATCTAAAAATTCCAGAAGGAGCCAAGAGAATCAGCCATTCCCAAAGGAACTGCAGCAAGGGAAAATGAGTATTTAGAAAGAGGTACAGCCTCATCCTCTGCTGCAGGGAGACAGAAAGGATTTGGGTAACGCATATGAGTAATGTGGCTGGACCAAAACCAAAGAAGAACCCATTTCAGAGCAGCACTGCTCTGAAAACAACGCTCTGCACTGCTCTGAAAACAACGCTCTGCACTGCTCAGGTGGGCTAAAACCACCACATTCCTCAAGTGTTTTCCTACAACCACCTCTACAGAGCATCAACAGAGGAATCCAGCTGAGGAGCGAGCTCAGAAACCTCCTCGCAGGAGGGGGAAGGAGCTGAGCCTCTGACCTCAGGCTCCGGAACTCCATTCCTGACCAAAGAGCGAAACTATTGCTCAAGAGCCAAGGGGAGGGACCTGCTGGCTCCTCACCTGACTCCGACAGCTTCAGCTCCCAGTCCAGGTAGTCAAACAGCTCCACCGTCAGCTGGAAGCTGTCAAAGAGACCCAGAACCACATCACCCATCAGCAGAGGCATCCTTGCTCCAGCTGCTCATGGTCACTGCAGGTCCTCATGAGGGGGAGGGCTCAGAGTGACAAGGACTTGGGTTGAAGGGACCTTAAAGCTCCTCCAGCTCCAACCCCTGCCACGGGCAGGGACACCTTCCACTGGAGCAGCTTGCTCCAAGCCCCTGTGTCCAACCCGGCCTTGAACACTGCCAGGGATGGGGCAGCCACAGCAGGTTTGCTCCCTGCATTTCCATTCCTCACTGCTCTGCGGGTGCAGGAGGAATCAGGCCCCATCCAACCAGTTTATAAACCACCGATGGCTGCCCTGCTCAGGAGCTGGTCTGTTGCAGGATGCTGCCAGCACGGAGCTGGTGACCACGCACCGGGCGCTGTGCTCCCGTCAGGACACTCACATGTTGTTCACGTCCGTCCCTGCTGTCTTTTCCAGCACCTCATCCGGCACTTCGAGGCCCGGGGGGAACTCAGGATGCTTTGTAAAAGGAGAGAGAAAACAGCAATCGCTGTTAATGCTTTCGCTGGGGTGAAGCATCCCCTAAGGAAGCCCCGTCCCCCAGCAGGACGGGGCATGGAGGCAGCAAAGGGTCTCACCTTGATGTGGAAGGAGATCTTGACGAGGAGGAGCCGTGTGTAGATGCTCACCAGCTGCCCATACCTGTCATGTAAATGGCCCTGCCAGAGACACGAGGGGAAATGAGGCAAGTCTGAAGTGATGCAACCAGATCCCACATGTGCCGGTGGCCCTACGGCTCTCGCCCTCTTGCCCTTCACCATGCACGTAACCATCACCCAGCAGGGTCACAGATGAGGGGTTGTTTCAGGGGGTGCTTTGCCCTCCCGGTGTTCACAGTGGTTTTCATCACCTCCAAACTCCCCAGAAGGCACAAATCTCATTTCACCCCACTCACCCACAGGTCCCCCGTCTCTCGGATGTTGCTGCGGTACCGCTGGCAATCCTGGAGGACCTGGGGGCAAAAGCATTAGGAAGACATTAGGCAGAAGCTCTTCCCTGTGAGGGTGCTGAGGCGCTGCCACAGGGTGCCCAGAGAAGCTGTGGCTGCCCCATCCCTGGCAGTGCTGGATGGGGCTTGGGGCTGGATGAGCTTTAAGGTCTCTTCCAACCCAAACCATTCTAGGATTCTATGACTATGAAGAACAGGAGGGATGTGGCATGGTGGGGCTGGCATGGAGGTGGGAAAGTGCCCACCCGCCTGCCCTGAAGCTGGGGAGAAAGATGGATCCAGCCCCTTTCGCTGCTCCAGCTTTGGGAGAAGAAGTTCAAGCCTTTCAATGGCAACCAGAGGTTGGGGCTTTGCACGGGTTGGTTTCAAAGATGGGAGGCAACAGAGCGCTTCACAGCCCCATGGCCTGCGAAAAGTGGCAGGGCCAGGGAAGGAAACCCACCCTTTGTGCAGAGGGACCTCCCCAGGGAAGCAGGAGGGATGTTCCGAGGGGACACTCACGTTGGGGTGGCCGTCACGCAGGACCTTGTGGAGGACATGGCAGAACTTCCAGCTGAGGATGGCGCTGCTGGGCAGTGGCAACCCGATGGCGTAGGACCAGAAGGTGAACGCTCCCTTCTCATGGTGGGTCCCCAGGATGATCCCTTCCCTTCAGTCAAGGCCAATGGGACACACATGGGAGCAGGGAACAGGCTGGGCTGGGGACTATTCCTGCTCACACTCATTACAAAGGGGACACACACAGCGCACCGCAGGCACAGGGATCACTGCCACGATGCTGCACTCACAGATAAAACCCCATTTCTTTTCCTACCCTGCTGCAGGGCACACAGGGGCCCTCTGCATTTTACTGCCCAGGAAATGCAATGTTCCTGCACTGCTCTTGCCTGCATCTTCACTGATGGATGAACCCAAAAGATGCCAGCCCCCAGCCAAGCTCTGCGTGGGTCTCTTGTCTCCCAAACCTCCCATAGCTCCAGCCTCACAGGGTGAAACCTCACAGAGCATCCCCTCTGCACCATCCAGGTGAGCCAAAGGAAAGGATACGTCGGGCATGTTTCTCCTTCACTGGTGCTTCTTGTGTGTTTATGGCTTTGCTGATGCTGATGGCCTGCAAGAGGAGAGAGCGGCGTGACCCCTGCGGCTGGTGCTTTTGGGGATCACCCTGCATTTTGTCACATTTGTCACCTCCAAGCTGTTTGTGACACACCAAAATAGGCTTTTTTACCCTGTTAAAAACCAGAGCCAGGTCGCTACTGACCACACCGCTGATGCTCCTCATTGACCCTGTCCCAGGAAACAAACTGCTGCATTTCTGCAGCCTGAACTCAACTCCGGCCCCGGCAGCATCAAAGCACAGCGGCGAGATGCCGAATTCCAGGGTTGTTTGTCTGATCACGAGGAGCCTTTGAACTGGGGAGGAGGGAAGGCTTTTGAGGACCTTCCTTCATCCAAACGCAGTCCCCAGGCAAGGAGGGACTGGCAGCCACAATTCCCATTTAGATGGAGCAAAACCGAAGAGCAATGGGAGTGTCAGAAGAGGATTATCCACATTTTAATGTGTTTGATCCCAGCACACCTTAAGGTACAAGTTTATTCCCTAGGATGACCCAGACAGGGGTCGGTTCTATTGAGCTGCTGTGACTGATGAGGATCTTGCTCCTCCTCACTGGGTCCCTACAGACTCCACTGAGCTGCTTCACCCTCTCTCCAGTGCTGGAGCTGTGCCTGCGCCTACAAGCCCTTGGTCAAAGGCAGAAGGAAAAGGTCCCAGCAGGAAAGGCAGGAAGCGGCTCTGCCGCCGACACTTGTGCCGGAAGAGAAACCCGGTCCCTCCCTGCAGCCCCACAAGCCACAAACCCCTATAAACCCCAGGAAAGCACCTGCTCTGACACAGCTGCTTGTGCCGGGAAGCCTTCGAACCGAGGCACATTCCTGCGGGAACATGAGCCCGATGCTGAGCTATTGAGTGCTCCTGACTTATGCAGGAGGAACCTGATGCTGTGCTGAAGGGGCGATGCCAAAGGTGTCCATGCACCAAATCAGCCCCAAAAGAGCCCAAAACAGCTGCACCCACAAGCTGAGCATGACAGCAACAAAACCACCGTGACTGGATCCCAAAAAGCAAGCCTGTCCCAAAGCGATGAGCCCAGGAGAAGGGCTGGGTTTGCCTTTCCTGCAGCAGGGAAGCCCCGGTGTCACCCCGCCATGTGGGGCCGTACAGCAGCAGCAGAGTTAAGCCGGTGACTTGCTGTAATCCTCTTATCCCAAAAGGTTAATGAGCCTGGAGTGCCCGGGAACAGGCACTTGCAGCGCAGCCGCCTCTCCCGAAAGCCTGGAGCCGATGGAGAGGCTGCATCCTTGATCCTTGGACAGAGAGGAGATGTGCCTGGGGTCCTGAGGGCTGCCAGCACCTCCCAGCACAACCAAAGCGATGCTTTACTGACAGAAGGCAAAGCTCATCATGCATCAGACAGCGACAAGCCCGTGGCTTTGCAAGACAGGGCTCAGAGAGGCACCTTGAGGCAAAGAGCTGCTAAAGGGGTTATTGCACCTTGTTGAGATCCCAAACCTGGGCTTGCACTGCCTGCCTTGTGTGGGAGCAGCACAATGGGCTCATCCCAACACATCAGTGGGATCCAGGCTCACAGACCCCTGGGAAAGGGGATGCTGTCCCACATCCCTAGGACAGAAGCTCGGTCACCTGATACTGCCTGGTAGGATGGGACTAGGGCTGGGACCCAGCTGGCCTATCCCAAAACCAGGCTGTAATTCCCATTTGTGCTGGTGGGTTTGTGGCATTTATGGCACATAATCTCATTACCAGGCAAAAGCCAGCCCGGGAGCTGCTGTAGAGCCTGGTTTCACCCTTGGTGCTTCAGCACAGAGGTTTCTACTGGGCCATTTAACATCCAGCACAGTGCAGGGGCAGCCCCCCAGCCCACCCACAGCACTGCCATGACAGAGACACCACACCTACCATGGTCTCAAATACACCATGGTGCCACCAAACCAATGCCAATCCCCTGGGGCTGCTGGCCCCAAACCCCAGGGTGGCCAGAAGGTCCACGAACGGGCAATGATGGGACCAGGGATGGGCGTGGGGTGATGCTGCAGCCTGGGACACGCATGTTCCTGCCGGCTGCGTGGTGAACCTGGGCTGTGGATGGCTCTGAAACAGGGACATTCACCCCAGACCACACATCAGCAGCACATCTGGAGGTGGGCAGGTCCTGGCTCTCACTGCAGACACACAATCAGCGCTGCCACAACTTGCATGCAGGGGGGATCCAACCCCAAAACCTGCCCATCCACGGGCCGCAGTGCACACGGGTGCAGCCCCAACGCCTTACTCACAGCCCTCACGTACCAAGCTGGTGACTAAAGCCAGATCAAAGCACCCAAATGAAGGAGCAGGGTTTACATCCACCCTTTCTTTCCAGGCTGCTTTTAATTACAGTGTGATCCTCCCCACCCATGGCTCCCCAGGGCCCTGGCATCCCGCAGGAACACAATCCTGGGAGGTGGATGCCGGGTCCTGGCACAATGCTTTGGGAGCAGACATGGAGCTGGAAACCTCCCCAGTGAGGCAGTGAGAGGGCTGCTGGATCAGCTGAACTGCCAACAGCAGCTCCAGAGTTCCCTTCCTAATGCTTCTCCTTCCCAAATTACACCACTCGCAGTCACACACGCGGTATTCCTGGAGCTCACTGGAGTTTTAACCTCCTTGCTTAAGAAAAGCAGGAATTGGCTGCAGGAAAGGGCAAGTTTTGCTTCCTGCTGCAGGACAGCAGCTTCCCACCTCCGACAGCAGCCACTCCAATGGGGATGTCAGCATCACAACACCTCAAAGAGCATTTCCAGGGAAGCCGGTGAACTTCACATCACCCACAGCACCCAGGATCACACAACCAGGGCCAGCAACCCCTGCCTGCACCCGCGGGCATCACCCTGGCCTTTGCTGGGGAAAGGAGATGGGGCTCCTGGTTTTGGCAGCATCATGCTCCAGGGTGGGGCGAACCCTTGGCCAATGAAGGCACATGGAGGGGACATGGCACTGGTGTTCCCATCATACAAAGGTGACCAGCGGCCATCTCCGCAGCTGCTATAATTAGATGTAAAAGGCAAATCAATACCCACATACTGACATTGGAAGAGTTCTGCTCCCACAGGAAGCATTACTACAGGAAACATTAGGACAACGCTCCTTTAGGACTGGTTTTCAGCAGTTTTGGGGGTGGTGAATGTGACCATCAGCCAGCGAGCCCAGGGTTTAGATCCAATGGATCAGTTTGGGTGGTGAATGTGACCATCAGCCAGCGAGCCCAGGGTTCAGATCCAATGGAGAACAGCCACCCGCTCACCCTGCACACGGCGCTGCCCATGGTATCCCTGTGACCGTGAGCTCCCGCACAGGGCACGAATCCCACCGCCAAGCCCAAAACCCCATGGAAGGGCAGAGGGAGGAGGGCCCCGCTCCGGCCCCGCCGGCACACGGCTGCCCTTCGGCCCCCGAGGCAGCGCTGCCACCGCGGCTCTTTATCAGCGGCGCCCGGTGGGACGGCTGAAGGAGACGTGTCCAGAAGGAACCGGAATTGCCGGTTTTCCCGTGTTGCTCCCCAAACCCAACAGGATTCGTTTCCTACCCTGCACGGCCGAGCAGCACAGTGACCCCGGGGACTGTGACACCTTTGCTGGTGCTCTCCAGGTACAAACCAGCCCAGGAAAGGACCAGGAAGGCAAAGGGGAAAGGTATCTGCTATGCAGCCCCAGCCTGCCAAACGAGAGCGGCCTGAGGATGTGTGCTAAGAGGGCACTACGGGTTTTGCCGGGGCAGCTGGTGAGCCCATCCCTCTGTCCATCCCTGCCCATGCCGTTGGGGTAATCGACATCCCGCAAGCTCCATGACAGCCCTGTAGGTACCCTGAGCATCACCCACCCCATGGGGGCTGTGGGAAGGGCAATGGGCACCCCCGTCCAAGCCAGACACAGCGGGACACAAACAACTTCAGGCCTTGTTTTGACTCTGCCACCCTCCCTGGGACCGGACATCCCGGGCCCCAAGGGCCACTCCACGCGTGGCCCAGACCCGGTACAAAACAACCCCCGGTGCTGCCGGGCAGCCCTAGACCGGGACCGAGGGGCACTGAAGGGATGCAGAGCTGCCCGTTACCGGTGCGGTCAGCACCGGGCTCAGCCGAGCTCCTGCTGGGGCCATAAAACTTCCCGTGTTTGCTCATGGCCGTGTTTACCTGCCGATAAGGCCGCGGGGGTGCGGGGAGGGGGGCACATACACACACACCGCCTGCCCGGGGCTGCGCTGCCCGCTGGGGCGACAGGACCCGGCCCCAGCGCCCGGCTCAGAGACAGCGGGACGGGCCGGTACCCAGCGGGACCGAGCCGGGGCCACGGCGGGAGGAAGCGATGGGGCAGGTGGGGGTGGGGGAGCGTGCGCCGCACCGGTAGCAGGGACGGACGGATGGACAAACAGCGGCCGCGCCGCCCCACCGGGGGATCCCTGGACCCAGCCAGCCCCCTAACCCCCGCTCTAAGCGCCCCCCGAGGGGATGCTCCGCGCAGGGACCGGTCCCCACCACTCCCACCCCACGTCGGGACCGGCACCGGAGCCCGTACAGAGGCACCACCACCACCACCCCGTTCCGCCGCCCTTGCCTGGTTCTTGTCGAACTGCTCCCGCTCCGCCTCCAGGCTGTGCCCGCCGCGGCGGCTCAGCACCCGCGCCGGCACGCTCTTGATGCTGTTCATGGCGGCCGCGGGCCGGGTACCGGGAACCGCGCTCCGGGCAGGCAGCGCCCGGCCCCGCCGGCTCCTCCCGGCCGTGCGCTGCGCCGCGACGCGCCCGCGCACAAGGGCGCCCCTAGCGGCAGCCACAGGCCGCGCCCACCCGCGGCAGGTGGAGCCCCGGCCCGCACCCCCGAGCCCGGAGCCGGAGCCCGCCGGGGTCCTCCCGCCCCGCGGAGCAGCCGATGGGGCGGGGAAGGGGCCGCGGGGTGATGGCTCCACCCGCTCTGCCGCCCTACGCGGCGTCCCGCTCCTCGTAGCGCGGAGGGTCCCTCCCTCATCCCGCACCGGACACGTCCAGGAGGGTCGGGGTCCCGCCAGTACCCGCCTGTCAGCGCTCCCCTTTGGAAAAGCCCCGCAGCAGCGAGGGCACCGGCCCCGCGGCAGGGATGGAGCTCAACCTCAGCTTTGCTTTCTGTAGTAATTCAGTATGGAAACACAATAGCAAAGGCACTGCCGGGAGTATCTGCAAGGCTTCCAGGAACACGGTAGCAGTTTGAGGCAGCCCGAGTCGTAGAGAACACAATTGGTTTGTACCTGAATCAATTATCCCCCAGTATTCCCCTTCTCCCCGTTCCACAAACCGAGGGCAGCCCCAACCCTGCGGCTGCAACGATCCTCACTGCATCACTTCAGCTTGGTTTGCTATATGACTTTACAGCTGCCATTTCAAATGCACACGGAGTTCATTGCATTCACTCATTGATGCTCAACACATTTAAACCAGCTCCTGCTGGGAAGACGCACCTATTTCTCCAGGAGTCAGCATACGGTACCACTGTGGGGCAGCTGTGGGTCCAGCATCATGGCATTGCCAGCATTTGTCACACCCACAGCAGCACGTTTGAGGATGGAACCTGGAAAGTTTCTCTTAGGAAAAGGAATCAAATGCGCTTTAAACACATGTGGAAACTCAAAGAAAAGCTGAGACTCCCTTTGTGGGTAATGCCTGTGGGTGGTGAGAGAGAGGGAGGATGCGGCAGTGATCAGAATTAGCTGACCAATTTGGAGGCCATGAGCACGTTACCCGTCATTTGGGTAATTAAAAAGAGAGCAGAAAATTACAGGAAAGAGTTAACAAGGGGAAACCACGGTGGATTTTGCTGCAATTAACTCCTGGCATTAGACAGAGCCAGAAACTCCCACTCCTTCGCTGCCCCCACGCAGGGACAGAGCTGGTACACCCAGCTCATGTCTTCAGCAGCTGGTGGTGTGCATCCCAGAGAAATGAAGTACTAAATGTGTCAGACAGCACGTTAAATAGGCAAGAAAGATACAGCAAAGGTGTCACCTTTATTGGCTTATTTGATCTTTTAGTTAAAAAACAAGTTCATCTTGTGGTAATGGAATACATCTTGCCCAATAGCCAACGATTAAAAACCAGTTTAAGGCTAAAACCCGAGTCCCACCACACTGGCCACACCTCATCTTGTCACAAGCTTCTGGTAGAACAAGCAGTGCCCAACAGGGAAGCGCCGCTGTGCCCGTCTCATGGGTGACAACTCTCCTGTTTCAACCACGCAGGAGCAGTTCCTGGCTACAGCACTAATTGGGAACTTCCTATAAACATTATTCATCTCCCTCTACATGGCCACAAGTCCAGAACTAAAACAATCAGCTATAAAAAAAAGGAACATTTGGCTGTGTCATACGCTATAAATATTTCTGAGCCACCATAAAAAAAAAGAGTAAGAAAAATAGTTCCTGTGTTGTAACAATTACGCACTTGAGATTCTTCAAACCCAAGCCAGTGTTTAACCTGAGCTCTCAGCTATAAAAAGAGTTCTGTTGAGTTTGGCGTTATTCTATGTTTTATTTCAAGATAAATATATCCCCACATCTCTTTGTGAGGCTTTCATTCCAAAGAAGCATGGAAAAATAACGAGGTAACTTTCCATCGCAGCTGATGGCTTGATGATCTTCAGGCCTGCAAGTTAATCCTGTATTGGAAAGGTTTCCATCTGCTGCAGAAAATGGAAGGTTTTTGTTAAGTTGAGGGAACATTTCCTTTAAAATATAAGGCATGCTTATGTATCTGTCAATTTACTATAGAAAATTTCGTGCTGTAAACAACATAAACCCAGTGTACATACATAAAGAGGAGGAAAGGTAACCAAAGCATTTCATGACAGCAGTCCTGGGACACTGCTGCAGTGTTGGGAAATAAAAACCTTTCCCATTTGTTTTGCAGAGGGATCAATGTTTGTGCCCTCAGTCAAGCACCGAGTCACCACCCCCGAGCAGTGGCACTCATGGCCTTGTCCAAAACTGAATGTCCCCTTTCACTCACTGCTTTGTTGTTCAACTCTCCCCCAAACACTCTCTCCCTAAAGGAAAAACAACCCACTGATGGAAATGGACAAATCACCGCCAGCGAGTCAGGAAATGAACCCAATGTTAGTGCACCTGCACTCAAATGATTGCAAAGCAATTAGAAACCACCCCCAAACCCAGGGCACATCAATTCAATCACTTCCCTATGTGAAACAGCCAAATATTTAGTTATTTCTGGACCTGCTATCAACTCTAAAAGCTGCTTTGGACCAACCTAATCACAGTGATCCAGTGCCTTTTAATGCAAGGAGGAAACCAGAATCATCCAGCAGCCAGTGACCTGCAGAGTCACTACTTCTTGTCATGGCTCCACAGTGAATTGTGGGTCTGTTTGCTGCATCAAACCTCTCTCACTTGAGGCAAATGAGCTCATTTCTGTAGGCTCAGCGTCTGCTCCCCCTCTGCTGCATCAGCGGTTTGGGGGATTTGCTCCTGAAACTTTCCAACAGCAGTAGTTTCAGGATGCAAGTCACAGTGCTGGCCTGGATCCATAAAACCTCCAGCTTCTTTTACCTGAGGGCTCTTTTCAGGAAAGGAAGAGCTCTCCACATAGGAACATTGTGCAGAGTAAGGTACAGCATTCCAGCTACTCAGCATCCATTTCCCACAAGAGCCCCATTAGCATGCACTAAGCAGACCCAACTCATTTTGGAAGACTCAGTGTCTCCAGACTTAATGCAGCAACAGCAGAACATAAGGGTGCTACAAGCCAGCACACAGAGGGTTTGGCTCCATAGGAGAAAGACAGCTCAGGGACTGTACTTTGAGTGTATCAAGAGAGAACTGAGCACCAGCTCTCCATGGGATTAAAGGTGATCAGCGTAAGAAATCCAGTGCCACAGAGCTGCATACTCAGCTTGTTGTGCAGTAACTCCCCTTGGTTTGGGTTGTGTCAGCACTGGAAGACTTCTTTTTTTGTCAATTTTCTCCCTATTGTTGCTAGTTCTTACTCATTTTCACGTGGTGTTCAGTATTTTAACCATATCTGGTTACTCCTTTGTCCTCAGAACCAGACAACACGGTGCCTACTGCAAGGATCCAATTCACATCAGTAAAACAAATAATCAGAGAGTGAGAAATTTCCTGATTCAAGAAGAAAAAACAATCAGCTATGGGCAAGGCTGCTTTTGTATGCAGCTTTATTCAATACATTCTGCTTCTGGAGCTCTGAGCCCAGGAACAATATGCTAAAACAGCCCTTGGCTGTGGCAGTAAAAAACACTTCCCAGTCTCTCCTTCAACAATGTTCACATCCTTGATCCCGTTATCTGTAACACACAGAAGGATTTTTAACTATAATAAGCAGTGTGTAGGTACTTGAGAACTGTGCTGCAAGATCTGACTGCCCAGAGGATGAGGAAAGTTTATTTGACTAAAGGGATAACTTGTTGCCTTACTATGTTTGCTGTTAACTCACAGGACTTTTATTTGAAATGCATTTAGAGCAGTCCACTGAGAATCTTGTGCCAGGCTCATCTCAGAAGTCCATAACACATATTAATATTGCAGGTGCATTGATAAAGAGGAACAGAGAACTCCAATTAAAAAGATCAAGATGAAAATACCTTCATACTCACAGAACATCACAGAGAAAAGAACGGGAGCTTAGCATCTCTTTCTTCTGCAGCAGATAACTGGGTTCTGTGAAGACCTTCTGCAGGTTCTGCTGTCTACATTGTAAAGCAAAAACACTACATGGAAATCGAAGAACTGAGATAACACAAATTATAGAGCCTGCCAAGTTCAAACTGGTGAGCAGCAAGGATACACTTTTTAATTCCCTCTTCTCTCTCCTCCAAGCAGGGCACAGAATCCAACACATACAATTCTTACTGATTAAATCCTAAGGGCTACATTTGATACATGTTTTAAAGCACAGTTTAAAACAACCTCAGGTAAACCTGGCTTTAAGCACAGGTTATGTGGCCTGCGCAGATGAATTAAAAACACGTTTGACAAGTCTTTCCCCAGAACCACTCCGAAAGTAGATCAAAGTTCTACAGATGTGGTGCAGAAGCTGCTCCCACCAGTAAACACAAGCCTGCTTCATTTTCTATCCACTACAGCAACCATCCCAAATGAGGAGCCAATTTCAGGCTCAAAAATGCAGTATCAGGTTGTAACACAGAGTCATGCTCACTACCAAAGGACAGCAGGTTTAGCTGAGCTGTGACGTGCCAACCAGTGAAGCAGGAGCCAGACAGCTGATGGGGCTGGGCAGCAGCCACAAGCAGCCACTGTTCTGTAGAGAGCTTTTCAGGAATCCCTCCTACACGACAGCCTTTGCAAACGACTACACTGCTGCTGTCTCTCACACTGAATGAAACCCTGCAGACGAAGCTCTGAACAAAATATCCTTTCAGCTTATGCAAACGCTGGCACACAACCTTTAGACTCTGTCAGTCAGTCCAAGCACAGCTAAGGTTTTGTGGTTCTGAATGTTATAAAAATCACTTTGTCTGTTACTTACAGCAACATTGTTCTGGTCAAGTTCATCTAAGGATAAAAGGGGTGCAACTTTTTTAGAGAGACGTAACATCTTCCAGGAGAAAGCTGAGGTTTCAGCATCTCATTGAGTCTGCTTTAACACCAAAAACCTGATTTCTCCCTTGGTGATATTTATCAGTGCAAGCTTAGTCCTTCCTAGTGACAAATGGCAAAATCTCCTCATCAAACAAGGTAAATTCTTAAGGATATTTGTTAAAACAAACAAATGACTCTTCTTGCAATTATTCCTATTACTGCCCACACATTCAAGATAAACTCCTGATCAGTGTTCATGCTCATAAAATAAATTGCCCTGACAGCTATGTACAGGTTATTTTCTTTGACCATTGAGTATGTTCTCTGACCATGCAATGAAGCCCACAAAAACTCTAAAGTTATTTAAGCTACAAGTCTGGTTTAAATTCGTACACAAAACTACTCTATATATCACTTATTTCCTGTACTGTCCTCCTTTCCACAAATATGCCTCATGTAATAAACCAGTTCTGAATGTCCCTCCTACAGCTTGCTCCAAAACAACTTCTTCTTTCCATCTGTTTAGACATAGGCAAAAATCAAATCCTGCCATGGCCCTGAGGAGCCATAAGAATCTTATATAAAATTCAAGTACTTCATGCTAAGGCATGCAGGAATTTTACCTTCAGCAAAGCATGAGGAGGATATTCATAACATCATAGTGCAAGGGAAAGAATGTTCCCAAACACTATTAATGACCACCTAAATCTAGTCATGGGAGAGCAATCTGTACCGTGTTAATGTTTCTGCTGTTTGGACTGCAGCGAGGGCTCGCCTGGAGGAGACTGCTAAGCTCCAGATCAGCAACCATCTGTCGAGACTCAGCCAGCGCATGCTGCAGCTTACTTATGGGAGAACTGGTGTCCTGGAGGAGACAGAAAGGGAGCCAGAGTTATGAAACGATCATTTTGGAATATGTCAAAGGATTATAACCCACCAAGAATCATCGCTTCATTTTGAAATGTCTCCGCTCAAAATACTACTACATTACACTGCTCCAGACTATAAGTGGTGTTATTTGTAATAAACACAGAGGTCTTTTCTGGTATCAGCTTTTAACAGATCTTCACATGCATGTGTGTACAGTGCACACAACAGCAATACTTCAGTGAGAAAGGGGAAAATAGGGCAAGACAAAAATCCACTGTCCAATAACCTGAAATAACTGTCTCCAAGCATACTCGGATATTGTGCTTTAATGGAATTTCCAATTAGCCAGCATTCGTTATCGTAAAGCTTTGCATTTCAAAAGCTTATATCTGTATCTATCTCTAGACATAGATAAATCTATAATTTATAAATTAGACATATCTATAAAACAGTATCTATAAAATTGAACTCCTTACACTTATGCTGTCCAAGGCAGAGACAAAAAGGAATTATTTTGATAAAGTATTTTACCACCGTTGCTTTGAGCCTGGTGTCTCATCATTCCAGATCCTAGCTCTGAAACACTGGCAGACAATTGCTTTCCTGCCATCACAATTCCCCTGACAATCATGGAAGTATGTTCTGCAATAAAATACTGACACGGTCCACGGTGGCGTTGCAGCATCTGTTTGTTGGCTTAGTCGCTGAAAAGCTATTGATCTCCAGAGTGAATTCTTCATCACAGAATTTCTCACATCTTTGAGGCCTATCTCCTTTCTGGGTGGATGTCAAACAGGGAGAATCCAAGTGGAAAGAATTCAAATCCACGTTTTCTTCACTGTTAAAAAAATGAAGACATTGCCAGAAACAGTATCGCCATCCTTTCTCACCTTTCTCTCACCTTTCAAAGGAAAATCATGGGACAACATATATAATCCACGAAAACCATCAAGCATGTGAGAATAGTCTGCTCCTCAGAGCAGTTCCCATGTTTAACAGCTTCATCAGATCAGTTTCAACCTCGGAGGACAACAGTTTGACATTCAACCAGTTTCAAGAACAGTTACCATGTGCTTGAGTATCTATTTAACCTTGCAAAGAGCACATAAAAGGCAGCCTCTACCTCCTCCAAATACTCTGGTACTCCTTCTTCTCCCTTTTTTTCAGTCAACCATTAGGCTAATTAATATCTGTAGGTATACCTTGCAAGCGAATTTCACAGCCTTTTAAAGTCACCGTCTCACTTCAGAGAGCACAGGGGAGCTTCCCCACAGAGGCTTTATTTATTTGTAAATACAGCAGCAAACAGTAAAGTGCTGTTTGAGCAAACTGTGATTATACCCAAGACTCAGTTGCCTGACTGCCATTCCAGTGTGGAGCTGGAAGCGGACAGTCTATTGGCATACATCTTCCCCTAGCTTCTGAGTGTATTGAGGGATATCTGAAAAGCAATTTAAGTGACTGTTAAAGCAACAAATCATACCCTGCACCTTATTTGCTGTATGAACACTGGCTTGCAGCCATCCCAAGCTTGTAGTAATACTAAAGGTCTTTAGCACTTAATATGCATACTGAATGACTGAAACTTCTCTTTTACACCTTTCCCACAACAAAAAAGCAACAAAGTGTAAGAGAAGAGTTTCAATTACACTCTACCCTAGAGAAAAACACTTCTCAATTTCAATTCCTTAAATCACAGCGTTACCAAATCCCTCACTCAGCTCCAGCACCAATTAATGACAAAATAAGGCTAGAAATACAAGCTATAGCACATTTGAAATGATCTTGATCATCTACCATAGCAGTACAGGAACCTAGCAGCACCCTAAGCCCTCTGTCCCCAGTGCTGCATTTTCACATACAAAGACATGCCCTGGTTTCTGTCAGCAGTTTCAAGCTTTGCAGTGTTCATTTTCAACAGCTCATTTCCATGTCACACAAAAGTAAATCAAATAGTGAGCATCTCCCCAAAAGACAACATTTCTGCATCACACTGAAGAAACCAGAAGCACAATTCTAGCACTGCCTGGATCAGTTGAACACAAAACCATGCATGTTTTAAAGAAAATGCTACTTTAGATATACAACATTTCATTAAATACTCTTTAGACACTTCTTCTGGTGGAACAATGCATTGCAGGCCAGGCAAGACTGTTAAAAAAAGGTTATTTTTAGATGACATCCAATCTAAGAAAAAGCCCTTGTGAGAGATGCCAGCTCACAAGTGTCTGTTGTGTCTCCTTTCACTTCTCTTGTAAAACACTGGGATACAATGAATAGGCTTTCTTTTAAGAGAGAAAAGCTCATGTTGACGTGCTTCTGACAAAGAAAGGCTCAGAAAAGATGTAAGGGAATAAGCTGTAGCAGCCTCTAAAAGGGGATGTGAGGAGATGCAGTGAGCACAGTCAGTTTTGAAGAAATCCTCAGGTTGGGAGGGAGGGGGAAAAACAGGTTTGATTTTGAGGCAGGGCAACAGCTCAAGGAAGCAGACTGAACAGGTAACTGCTGACACTCTGTCTTTAAAACCAGAATGGAGATAAAAATCCAAAAACAGCAAATGCTGGTCCAACATAAATGAAGTCACTAAGAGCACAGAAACGAATCCTGCACTCCAGTATTTCACAATCACTCTTGCACTTGGTTAAGGTATCTGACTGTGTTAATAGCCTTCTTGTTGGCTGCTCCTGAATTCAAGAACTCATGTCAAAAATATTTGCTGGGCTGACAGGGAGGTGCCAGCACCCTCCCCTACACACAAAATACATCATCAGCACTACCAAGCCAGCAATGGAAAACTGGAGGATCCAGACTGAAGTCCCAAAAGGAATGTGGTGTTTGCTTTCTGCCATTAATGCCTTAACAGAAGCCCACACTGAAGACTCCACTACTACTGCCTTCCTCCCATCTGTGGGGTGAGAATTTATTCAGTGACAAATCAGAGGCTGGAAAACTGACAGTCTGGGATATGCACTGAGTCAATCTCTCCAATTAGCAGAGCCCCAGGACCAAATGTGGGCATCAAGAAAATCTGAAAGCTCAGAGCAAATCCCAAACGGGTAGAGCTGCCCTCCCTTACTGAAGGGTATCTGCTCTATCTGCATTGCTTGGGTTGAATTTGTTCCTTCTCCCCTAAAACTCCCTCAAGGTCAAGACAAAAAGTGAAAACAGTTTTCATGATTCGATTAAAAGAGGTTTGGAGGGATGGCAGTGTGTGTCATTTGTGCTGCTGAGGGAGCAGGTAAGAAAGGTCAGGGTAGACATATGGGGAATGAAGTCTTATTAATGATTTATGGCCAGTGGAAACTAGAGGGAATCCACACACAGCATGAAGCTCAGCTAAGCTGTGTGGGAATGTGCCAGGACAGCATTCTTTTTCAATGGCTGCCCATTCACCTTGTTTCTGAGCAGCTCAGTCCCACTGCAGTAACATTTTCTGTAATAGTTTTGTTTTAAAAGCAACACAGAATGAAAGTATCTGTGTATCAGATAGCTCCATTCCATAACATTAATTTGTTTGGACACTGGGCAGACTTGCTGCCTGGAATTCTTAGCAGGTTTAAACAGCTGTTCATTTACTGTATTTGTCAACTGCCAGTTGGAAAGCTGCTACTCCTCTGTCTAAAAGGCAGCTATGAAATCTTTGTATAACTTCAGAAATCCTCCTAAAACAGAGCTGTAAGTCAGTCAAGTCTTTGACAGGAAATAGAGGAACCAGCACAACAAATCCACAGGAAGTCCCAGCTCTGAATGCCCTTGCTTGTGCAGGCACAAAACCACTTCTATAAATGCAAAGCAGCTTTTGTACCTCAGATACCTTCCAATACCACCAAGACACCTGAGTATTTTTCTGACACTTCTCAGCGTTAGAAGCCTCATTCTGCTCATCCCCAACCACATGTCCTTTTTGCTCCCCCAACATGAACACAGGAATAGAGTCCCATGAACAAGGACTCACTAGAGAGCAGACAGATTGCTGTCCTTTAAACCTTGCCATCTCGTTTTCCTGCCCTGAGTGAAGAAAGCAGCCTGTGCGGAAGAGCCATGTCCTACATTCTTACCCAGCCACTGTGTGACTTCTCAACAGAAATAACACAGTCACTAAAGCATCACACACAATCTAGGTTTGTTTGTTGCCTTACAGGAACACCACTGTAGAGTCCAGCTCTATTTTACCCACCAGATTTACAAGCAACATCTGGGATTTCAAAGAAATCTTAAGATGTTTTAAATCTGCATTTGTCTCAATTAGCTTATTTGGCGAGTCCTGGGGTATGGCAGCTTCTCCTGCCCACACAGCTCCTGGGGATAAGAGCTGA
This sequence comes from Psittacus erithacus, assembly GCA_009867235.2. Lineage (NCBI taxonomy): Eukaryota > Metazoa > Chordata > Aves > Psittaciformes > Psittacidae > Psittacus > Psittacus erithacus. The sequence continues at coordinate 29,133 of WYDI02026447.1, read as the reverse complement.
GAAAAAATAAATGCATAAAAATAGAACCATGATACCTTAACAGCTACTTTAACTTACTTTAAATTTACTACTTTTCACATTGGGAGCCTAATTTTAGAATAGCACTTACTTTAACCATCACTTGAGATAACAGAAATTACTGAGAGCTTGTACACCCAAGTTTCTACATAGCTCTAGATTATACCTCTCTATTTCTTAAATCTAACAAGCACATAACCTTTTTGAGCAGGCACATTTCATCTCTTGTGCAGTCCTGAGACAGCTGCAATCCTTTCCATGCCATACATTTCCATCTCCTTTTATGGATTTGAAAATCCTCAACCATTCTGGATCCGATACTGGCTTCCACCAAGCATCTTTTTTGATGAAGAACTTATTACTACAGGAATCAGATTCAGACTTGTGCACTGCAGCAGGAGTCTCTCTGCTTTTTTGGTCCAACAGAATTCCAGTTCTCTCTTCCCAGGTTTTATTTTCATTAGCAGTCTGGTCAGATGTGACGGCGCTCTGGATAAAAGTACTTTGCAAATCTACACGAGAACTGACATTAAGCCAACGCTCATGTTCAGGTGAAGATGACTCAAAGGTTTGTTGGTCTCTGACTTCCACTTCATTCTCAGAGATTTCCCTGTTTCTCAATGGCCTTGTGTTGCTTGCCTCACAAAATACTTGGCTGCCTAACTCATCAGAGCTTGATGCAACATCCTGCTTTTCTTCTTCCGTAAGGACAGCCAAGACTTTCACAACTTTTGGACACTGGTTTAAGTATGCTGAGGTAGTTTCCTCCAAGCCTGACGCATTCTGTAACAGTTCATTATCTACTTCATACATCTCAGAGGTGGGTTTCACCCTACTTTTTGGAACTTGTGCAGCTCCACACTCCTCACATATCCCGTGGGTTCCCTCAGTCCTAACTGTGTCTGTCTTGCTGTTACTTTCAGGGGCAGAGAATGTCATACTTATGCTACAATGGCATGACAAAGAAAACAGTCAGATATATTGCATTTAAAGAGCATACATAACTGTACTCAAGGTTAAACTAGACATTAACCAGAGGCTGTGGCCATGGCTCTGTGGTACTTTATATACCAACTACAGACAGCTGTATCCTGTCAGAACCTGACAGAAGTCTGTGTTTGAGTCTAGCAAAGCTGTGTTGACACAGCACACATCTCTTCCAGGGTGTTAGTTGTGGCTGAACAGTGAAGTCTCTCTTTATGAACAAACTACATTAAAAAACTACTTTACCTCCTTTCATGCGCTGCCTTTTCATGCTTTTGCCTTAATTCCTGAGAGCTCTCCAAACTCACATGAAGAAATCGCAAGTCACGCTGCTGTTTTACATAGATCTGTTTAAAGATAGTAATGTGCATTAGTGGAAGTCTGGAGTGCTGGAATATTGCCATCAGGTACTAACACATTGCTTGTCTTTCAAAAACATCCTCAAAACCCTTTTACAAACCTGTACCTGTAGTCAAACCATTGTCAAAGCCTTCCAAATCTAAGGGGCCATCTCTACACGTACTTAGGAAAATAAAGCTTTGCAGCAATAAACAAAATTTCTATCAGAAGACTGCAGTGTTCTTTTAAGATGGAACCACACAATCATAAATACAGGACCATTTGATGTGTGAGATTTAATACATGTTGTTATGTTGTTCAAAGTTATGCAGAACTACAGGACATGAATGGTGATCATGGTATTTGGCGTTCACTACAGGGAAGTTTTTGTAAAGCTGATGTCGATGACAACGTATCCATCAACTATTTGCAATAAAAAAAGAACTGAACATGCCTTCAGAGCCCCAGATGGGTGCACGTGAAAACACTGGGCTTAACTCTCTGCTGAAAAACAGCTCTTTCAGTACACCATGCCCCTTTACACTGCCCGAGTTCACCTTGAGTGTGTGTATCAGGTAGTACACCCCACTCCCACTGTCCTTCACGTGCCTTCTCGAGCCTAGCACTCTCTGTTTAGACACACACACCGGACAAACTTATCTCAACAGGGTGCTCCCACTTTACTGCTATGAGGGTGGTATTTACTCATTGTAGGACTGAGTAAATACAATTATACAAAAACAGCTAAAAGGACACGTAAATAAAAGGATTTGTCCCATGCATGGGGTTTTTAATTTTAACCAAAAAGGAAAGTAATGTTCCATAGCGATCCCAGCAAGGCAGAAACAACAAATTTGATTTCTTTTCCTTCATTAATCATAGCTAGACCTAACTTTTTATTACTGTTCCATGCAGATCTGATGTATTGAAAAATGCCTTCACAGTCCCAGAGCAGAAACACAATTAGGGCTGTACCTTTCGCAAACCTGATAGCTCTGTGTCAGTCCGCGCTTGTTTAGACTTTGCAAACTGCAGAAGTAGATCCTGCCTCTTTGCTTTCTCAACTGTTTCAAAACACAGATACTTTTCTCATTACTTAAAGTGAATAGACACAAGGCAAATACATTTGTTAATGCATGTCTGAAACAGTAGGAATAGGTACCTAACCAAAACAAAAGCATTTTCATGAGATCAGTGGGATCTGTTTCCCCTCCAGACAAAGAGCACAAAAGCCATAAGACAACTAAACAGATTAAGTATTTTCCTCAGACCTTCCACAGCACCTAGTTTTAATTTACCAGCAGCAATATTCTGATTCATCGACTGATTTTACTTTTTCATGTTCACATTCTTTCATGGAAAGGCAACTCAGTAATTAATTCTAATTCATGCCTTGTACAGAAAAGTGCTGAGAAATACTTCTCATTACTATTGTTTCTAAAATAATGAGACAAGGGATCAATATTTGGCAAAGGTAATGGCAGATAAGAAGTCATAGGTAAGTAAATCATATCCAGCAGAAGACATCCTTGGTCACCTATCTTTCAGGGTATATATTTCTTGTCTGTAATGGCACTGCAGCAACCACCAGCCTGCCTTTCTTATCCACTGCAGCACAGAGGAGTTCCTCTCTACCCAAAACCAAAGCAAAGATTATCACCAGACAGCAGGCTGCACTTTACCAAGTCCTACGTATTAAATCAGACTAAAGCAAACCCAGCACTTGAAGAAAAGCAAGAGAAAAAGAGAATTGGTAAACATACTGCTTCCACACAAAAACCAGAGGGAGTGGGTGGGCTGGTAATTTCATAGGGCCTAAGTTTCAGGTTTTGTATGTGGCTTCTATTCAGTAGGTCACTATTTTCTATGCAGCCTACATCAGAAGGGAAAATGCCACCCCTACTTATTGTATTAATACCACAGGAGATATGAAAATCTCAACAATTTCAAGACAGAATCCTCTGAGCCATTTATTCCTCTGTGTGTAATCACACTGCTGAACTTTGTGCTTTTATAAACTGTCCCTACAGAAGTCCTAGATATTGCTTTCATAGAGCAATGGCACAGAAAGCCATATGTATTTATTAAACTGCAAGAAAGGTAGATAAGAAGCTGCCTCCTTCACAGACAGTGGTGAACTGTTGCCTAGGAGTCTCTGAGCTATTAAAAGCTAAGGCATGAAAAGCCAACTGCCCTCACTTACCAGCAAGTGCTAGCTCGCTCCTCAGGCAGCCGTTTTCCTGTTTGAGGTGAATTATTTCCTCCTGCTGCTTGTGATTTTCTTTCACCTTTTCACAGAGGTCATCTTTAAAACAAAATGCAATATTCCCCAGAATGAAAAGGAATCAGGCTGGTCTACACTAAATGAGGCGCCCAGTATAAACATTTACCTTTCAGCTTATTTGTTTCAAGTACTAGTTCTTTTAGTCTCAGTTTGAGGTCTTGCTTTTCTTTGTTGAGACTGAATTGCTCCGTCCTTGCTGCACGCAATGCACTTTCCACCCTTTTGAACTTAGATGTAAAGTCAGTGATGTGATCAGTTGTTTCAAGTATAGCCTCGTCCTGAAACATGAAATAGAATGTATTCTTCGTTGTTTTACATATGGATTTTGACAAACAACAGTACCTCTTACTGCACTAGTTATAGCTACTTGTGAGCTCTAGAGGAAAAAAACCCAAAATCAAAGCCAGGAAACAAGCTTGCTTATGAAAATAAACCAGTTTATTGTCTGTTGACCAATTTTCCTTCTCAAACAAGCCTATGAATTTAACAGCAGTGGGAGAGTAAGCCACTGTGGTACAGTCATCAGTAACTGCACTGCAGTTTGACCACATTCAGTACCTGATGAGACGACAGATGTTACCTTCAGCTTAAGCATAGTAAGTAGCTCCTGTTCTCTTGCTTGTAGCTGGCCTGTTTTAGCAGACAGTTCCAAAACTGAACAGTGAAGACTTTGATTTTTCTCCTAGTGAACAGAAATAAGAGTGTCAGCTACTGCTTCAGTGATTCAGAGTTACTATTTGTGCAGTAAATGTGTGCACAACTTTATTTAAGCATCACGAATATGGGATTCTGGGCAAGCTGTGAGAATCTGGAGAAAAGAGAACTAGAGAAAAAAGTTGTTCCTCAATTCATTATAACAAAACCCTTGATTTGGTCTTAATACCCTGCATGTCTTAGGTCAAGCCCGTAAGGCAGATGAAAATGCAGAATAATACTTTATAGCATACAGGGGGAAAATAATCCCAATAAACACATCACTGCCAAATCACTTAATAAACCCCAGAACCCTTGAGTACCCATTGTTTTCATATCCTAAACCATTTTCAGAATGTTGTATTTCATCATGGTAATTAGAGCTGTAAGTAAAACCTTCTAAAACTTCCCAGCCAAGTACCAGCACTGTTCTGGGGCCAGCGCTGCCTTTTGCAATTACAGTTACAGACATTTTTGGAAGCAAGCTGGTTCTGAATGGTGTTCCCCAAAACCAAACAGACAAACAGCAAACTTCAAATCATAGCTTAGGAAAGCTCCCCTCCTTTATTTCCCCCAACAAATCAAAGTAACACCTTAATCTAACACTATTGTCCTAACAGACAAATGCAACTCGGGAGTCTTAATATGAACTATTTATTCACTAGTGAAATTCACAAATGCCACTGGCATTCTGTACATGCAGAGTCTGCAAAACCAGAACCTTACTTAACTCCTACCTCCAGAGCCTGACACTGAGCAGTTGCATCTGTCACTTTCTGTGACAGCTCTCTGAACTTCTGCTGTGTGCTTTCAAGTGTTGTCTTACTGTCACTCTGCTGGGATTCTAAGAACTTTAACCTTCTGGTCAGCGATTTGATAATTTCATTTCTCTTGTTCAGCTCACCTGAAAAGAAAGGACACAAGGGATCTGTGAGAAAACAGCTCAGATACTGTCATCAGAAATAATTTAATCCAGCGTTTTAAAATCACATGATTGGGAAATGGATTCTCTGAAGCAGGATTCCCTGCCTACCCAGGTTGGATAGTGAACTCTGCTGACCTCTCTACTATGGCTGTCAAACAAGACTGCTCAGAGCTGCCAGGTGATTAGCTGGGTGGCTGGTAGTTGATGTCAGAGGTGTGCAGCAGCACCTCAGGGCACAGGGCTTTGCAGTGCAACAGCATGTTTGCAAATTGTTCTCTTCCCCCACATTTATTTCATCAGATTATCTTTTTTAAGAATCCACAGAATCAATTTTACAGACTCAAATGAGAATTAGGATTATGAAGACCTCCTTCAAGATCAGATCACTTTAGTACCATCACGGAAGTCTTGATTTCAGAAAGAAAACAACCACATTTAAGGCCGAAGGGTAGGAAATAGTTCCTTATATGATGCAGAACTGTTACTGCAGGGTCTAAGCACCTGACCATGCTTAAAAGAGTCTTATTATTTATACATACAAAACTTACTGTTTAGTAAGTTGCACCGTTCTGCTAAAGTCAGTATTTTCTGCCGATCATCTTCCCAGACTAGAAGCTGTCTCTGATGCACTGCAACCATGTCATCGAGTTCCTTATCACGGTCTTTGAGTTCTGCAATTAAAAGCTGCAGCTCTTGCCTCTGTTTTTCAATGGTGCTGCTCTCAAGGCTTGGGTTACTTTTCTGTAAAAGATAATACACAGAAGACATTTTGACGTGAAGGAGAAAGGAAAAAAATCTCTGGTTATAAACTCAAGGTTTTAATTTAAGCTATTTTTATATTATAAACAGAGACTGTTTCAGTACGTTCCTCATGCTTGTGATACCACCTGCGGTCCTTAACTGAAACTGTTAGCGGTACAATGAGTAATTCCACGCTAAAAACAGAGCACTCTGCTTTTAACTGCACTTTCATTGTTTACCTGGGGCAAAGCAGAACGTGGCAGTGATGGATTCATAGGGGACCGTGGGCCTGAGCGCTACCAGGCATTAGTGGACACTGGTAACTGTTGATGACCGCGAAGTTCGGCATGGAGGCTGCCTCCGATCTAAGGGCATGATCACCCGCCGGGGCTGCTGCTGCAAGAATAACAGACACAAGCCGTTGAGATCCGACCGAGGCGGGGGCCCAGACCCGCGGCCTCCCACAGGGGCCGAGGCCTGTGGAGGGGCCCTGGGGCGTCCCCAGCTCGGGCCAACGGGACCCTGCTCCGCCGGGGCAGGCTGCAGGTCCCCCATGTCCCCACCGGGCCCGGCCGGGCCAAGGGCCTGCCCCCGCCCCGCCGCTCCCGCCCGTTACTCCGCGCCCCCCGCCAAACCCACCGGCGCCCTCGCCCTGACGTCACGGCAGCGTCCCGCCCCCGCCAGCCGTTGAGTGGCCGCCTCGGGCAGCGGTTGGGCAGAAGCCCCGCCCACCGCAGTGCTCAAGCCGCGGGTTCGAGTCCCGCGGGGGCTGGAGCTGCTTGGGAAGGCGAAGCATGACAAGGGTCGGTAACAGCGTTAACAGGAGAGCAGCGAGAACTGCTGGATTCAGAGGTAACAGCCGCAGAGACACACTGTCTCTTTGGACACCCTATTCTCAACTCAACCGATTCGCTTACAAACAAAAATCACAACAAGGAACTCCACTGGTAGCGTACAACACATCACCCTCCTGGGTTTCAACTCATCTAGTTTTGACTGCAACAGGAACATGCCTAGTCCAGGCCTCTGCTGCCAGGGAGCATTTAACATTATTAAATAGAGCAGGGAAAGAGAAAGCTCCAAATCCATGCCAAAGGCCATTCGTGGGAGTAAGGAGAGTGGAGCTGTACAGCTGCAGAGCAGAGAGGTACAACCAGCACTCCCATCTCACCTTCTGCGTGAGCAAGGGTTTGGGAAACCAACAGTAATCACTGCGAAGGTGCGGTGATTACTACTGCTCTGGAACTAGCTGTAAGCTAAAAACATAAGGCCACTAAAATTCCCTCACCTTGAAGACCAGCGGGGTTAGGAGATCGTTTGGAATTATGGTAACAGGTTGAACGTTCCAGATACATCTGCATTTTCCTTAGTGTTTTCACTTAATAGAATACTTCAGTTGGCAGAGACTACAGTGATCTGGTCCAACTGCCTGACCACTTCAGGATTCACCTTCTTTTAAGTGCTTACACTTCTTTAGAACATTTGTCCCATTCCAATTTCTAAGGTTTTATGCAAGTAAATCAGAAGTATGAGTTTCTGTACATTACCACAGGCCTTAATTCACTTGAGCTCAGCAGAAAGGGCAGCAGATGAAAATAACCTTCTAATGACTCAGATTATTATTTTCCTGTAAGACTGCTAGAGGAAAATAGCTGTAAAGAAAACAGAAACCACATTCAGTGAGGAACAGTAATTTTATTTAGATCTACTTCATGCGTAAGCATGATAAAACCCCAATTGAACTTTGGCAAATATCACAACAAAAATAACCAAGCAGCCTATACAGAACAGTGAAAATGCCAAGGATATGGGTTCTCCACAGCTTCACTGCAGAGCAGAGGGATTTAGAAGCCTCACTTTGGCTACATCATTTATAACCATATAATTAAATAAAGGTAGTCTTCCACTATCACTTCTTGACTTCTCCGAGATCTTCAATGCTATCATCATCCACCTAAGGAAAAAAGGCCAAAAAAAGCATATTAAGTCTCTTTCCTTCTTAGATGTCTCACTCAATATTCACCACTGTACATGGTGAAGTGTGGGAGAAGCACACAGCACCATCTGAGATGCCCTGCTGTAAATTCTACATGAGTGACATGCTTATAGAACACAGCTGAGCCTCTGGAGCTCTGAATAAGGACAGGCCTAGAGAGTTATTTCAGAAAGAACTCCTCCACTCAGGAAATATCACAACCAGGGAGGGTCAAAGCACACACTTGCGATTGCAGCAGCGCAACCAAACCTCTCAACCATCAACATTTTAGTCCAACCCCAAATTAATCTCTCCCACTGAAGCACAAGTGTGTGGGGGTTTGTTTGGCTGGTTTAATTCTGGTTCTGGACCATTTTAAGACACTTTTAAAAATAGGGTGGCAATGTAAAAATACTCAGGCATTGACCATTAAGAAACAGTCACAAAGAAGCCACAGGTATCTGACAGCTGGACTTACTATGACATGCCTTTCTCACTGTCCTATCTACAGTAACAGCACTACATGCACAGGGATCTGCTGTTCCTTGGTCAAGGGAAACAACATTTGACTTCAAGTTTAATCTCTCCTCAACCTAATAATTCACAGGTGGGAATGCAATACCACTCTTTGAATTTTGCACACCAATCTGTGCTGTCAAAGAATAAATCCTTTTTCAAAATCATTGGAAAGGCACAGGCTATTGCGGAAAACTGGAGTTCTGAAAGAAGAAAGGGTTTGTTACCTCAGGCCACTTCTCCTGGATTACATCAATAATGTCATCTGTAAAATCGCCCTGAATGATGATTTCGTCTTCTCCTGTTACTGAGGCACCGCAGGAAAACTTCTGAGCAAAAAACCTTTGTGCTTCCTTAAGATCAATTTCTGTTGATGGGAAAATGGGCAGTTTAAGTACAGACATTGCCATAGAGGTATTTTTCTCAAGTTTAAAACCAAAATCTTGTTTTAACTGTTGAAAAAACAGTGGCAATTTAGAGCTAAAGCTTTACTACAGTTTCCACTAAAAGCTAAAGTCTGTTGTTGACACACAAACAACTGACTCCACAAATCTAGTAAACTATTCAAGGTAATCACTGAATATCCTCTGCACATTCTGTTGAGGCAGGTCAAGGCTCTGTGTGCTCACCAGAAAAGCACAGAGAACTGTTTAAAAAGCACCTCCAGTTCTGAATAACCTCACAATTATTGAACAAGTTTTTCCCCAGAAGTGCTTCAGTATGTTCTTTTCAGAAACACATCCCGGTGATTTCTGAGACTGCCTTCCAGCACAAAGATACATTCCCAGTTCACATCAAGCCACTGTGTGTTACTGATCCCTCAAGAAAACGGATTGCTACTCTCATGCAGGAAATAGGGAATGTGTCTTGTTAATACAACCAAGGTTAAAGCATACCTTTTTAACAGAATTTGTGATCACTGTGTGAAATAAGATGCTGCTATAAACACCAAGTGGCTGTTGCGTTAAACAACATCAAAACACGTTAAAAACCCCATAAGCCTATTTGAAAACACCATGGAAATATGGACGTTAATAATTTATCCCTAAGAGAAGTCACTGTACTTCTGGAACTGTTAAAAGTACCCTGGGGCTCAGATGGAAGCGGATCGCTCAATGTAATACAATCAGAAGAAATACCATGATGATATTAAAAGCAAACACATCTAAATCCAAGAAATACCACACTGCAAAAGTCAACTCACCAAACGTTGCAAGGCCACATACTCTTGTGACGTATTTTTTCTTTGCTCTAGGAATTTTAGCTATCGTAACTTTCTGTGGTACAGTCTTCTTTTTCTGTTTTATCTGACCTCTTCCACCTTTAAAACAGAGTGTGAGGTTACATGATGTCATACTTCATTAAAGAAAAAGAGCATGTAAGATCAGATGGCACCCCTATGAACAAAGACACTGTTATCCTCACATCTGTGTTGGTAAGCAAAAATACACTTTGCACATTGTCTCACATGAAGGTTTTTTAATTATTATCTAAGAAAGGTCTCATATAACAATAAATGTATGTCAAATGTGTGTTCGAGTACAGCTTGCACAGCAGAATCCCACAGCAATTATTGAAAGAGGGGGTTTCCCTGCACTTTACTAATCTTTGCACTTGGTCTACATTTAACCCCTTTCAGGAACTGCTCTTTAGTTGTAATCCAAGGAAGAAATTGTTACTTTAATGTTTTCATGAGTTTAACATCCCTAGGGTTTGTGTCCAAGGCAAAGCAACTTACTCATGTCCACCCACATGAGGATGTGCCTGCTAAGGCCACTGGCTTAAACAGCAGATACCCATGCAGGATGCCAGCATGAGCCATGTATCTACATGCAAGCTACCATAAAACACCCTGCCTCTGAAACAGAAGCCAGCTACAGTAGTTGACTGCCACATGATTTAGTAGCTTTCTTACTGTCTGTGTCTAGGCCAACCTAAGGGAATACTTCACGTTAGCAGGCGCTTATTAGTCTGAGTAAAACATGCAAAAGATCTATTCCACTCATTAAGATTCTTAAGTCAGATTAAGATCTCCTAACTGTGTATACATCAAGTTACTCCAGAGTAACCACAGTTTCATGTCCTTGAGCCTTCTCAGCATGAAAACATAAAGAATTTATGACAAGCAAACTAACCCCTTGTGACTAGTTCTTTTTCTAACATACAGCACTTTCAACTCCACAACGCTATAAATTGATACCAGATAACTTAAGACAGTAAATTTCTGTCTTAAAATGTCTTCAGTAAATTTCTGCAGTGTCTTAGTTAACTTTTTGCTTGTTTCTCCTCACCCTCTCTCTTACAGTCAATCTTATATCACAATACTTAGCACCAAAGCATAAAGTTTCATTAAACTTTTCATTCTAGGAGAAAAATCCCTAAATATTTTAAACACTATTAATTTAGAACCAAAAGCCAGACAGAACACTAACCATACCACCTCACACACTAAATTAACAGGAAACAAAATGTCCTGAAGTCTCTGGGAAAAGCATGCAAGATACAGGACGTAAATCACTGTTGTTACCCCACATAGCTTACTGACAACATAAATACAACTGGTTACCAAGCCACCACAATAAAACATCTGCAGTGAGATGTGGCTTAAAATCTGAACTTTACTGGGCTATTAACCATAATTTATGAAGCACTACGGACACAACTGGCACTCCACAGATAAATGCATATTAACAACATCAGCATTGGGATTTAAAGTGGAAAGTATGTTAATTAATTAAACAGAAAAAACTCCAATGATAAAAGAGAAATGTGTTTAGATTATTTCATGTATATCTTCCAAACTTGTTTTTTGAAGATGTTTTCCATTAGTATTGCTGAGAAGAGACAAAGCTGTTAACAAAGCCATACGTGGTAGCATTAAAAGCATAAAACCAAATCCTGCTACTTGAACACAGAGGAGGGGTGGAAGCTAAAAAGGCAAAAGCAGTGTCATAAGGCAAAAACAGAGGAAAGCAATCTTTGCTCTGCTCTGCCAGCAACCTATAAACTGTTGTTAAACAGGGCAGAAACAAGTATCTGGGAAGCATGCCAGCTGATTTTAGGTTGAGAAGAACTGCTCCCTGAGTAAGTGCAGCAGAACAATAAGACACATGATGCAAGTCGTCTTTCACTTGCTATTACTCCTATCCACTTCTTCCGTCAGCATCTATCATTGCAATAACTCTGTTACCACTAGAAATAAAATACTTGGTCTCTTCTGCGTAAAGTCAAAGCACAGCTAACAACCACAACACACGGAATCTGTGCCAGAGTCCACACTGGAGGGTGAGAAAGGGATGCCCCAAACTGCTTATGAATCAGTACCGCAATCAACTATTTAGACCTTGCCTCTCTTTTGCTTCTTCTTCTCTTCTTCTTCCCCCGCAGTTCCTTGGCCTTCTCCAACCCCAGCTTCCTGCTTAGGGGAATTTTCTGAAATACATCAGAAAGGAGCAGGGAGAAGAACAAGAACAAAGTCAGGGGTCAGACCACCACAGTCTCACGGAACAGGTACAGTGATATTTTGTGCAGCAGCCCCTTGACTGATGTGTGTTACATCTGTGTTACAGTACTTATGCAATCAGACTTCAGAAAAGCCTTAGCTCAAAGGTACAGTTACAGTTTCAATACGGTCTCTTCACATCCTTTCAACAGAGATACAGAAATTACTTACAGTGTTAATACTGAAAATCCAAATGCAAATCAGCAAGTTCCCTGTTATTAATGACCTTTCCTACAGCCATCCACAGAGACTGGACAGACATAAAACTTTGATGGGAAACAAGTGCATGGATGACTGGTTACAGAAGGAACCTTAAGAAAGCTCAAACATTATTACTGAAATTGCACACTGTTTACTCAGTGTTTTCTGACATTATCAAAAAGATTTTCACAGCATCCAAAAGCATGGCAGACTCTTAAGAAAATGATTAACTTTCATACTTGATACAGTGGGGAAAAGAAAAGAGATGAGAGTTGCACAGAGATTTCTCAATACATCTAAGGGTACAGATCAGTCAGAAAACAGAAGATTCTTACCTACTGTGAGTTTTGCAAACTCATCTGGAAAATTCTTTTCTAACCATTGTCTGCATTTAGTCACATCGGGCATGTATTCGCAGTACTGGAGAAGAAAGGTTACATGAACGTTGCTAGCAGAAGAACTACAAAATACATCACAAATACAGCAAAATACACTGGCTATTCAGCTCAGCCATTTCTCCTTAAGATGACTGAATACAAACACTTTACTAGCACACAGGAAACTTCACGTCACCCTAAAGATGACAGGGGCTGAAGCGCAGAACTGCCATACTTAAGCAAAAGCAGAAAAGATCAGAAAGAATCCTCATTCTCAGAAATCATAAGACACAAAGAAGAAACTTGGACAACAAAAAAATTAACTCACCTCTGTTGGCAATGAACAGACTGGAGAAAGGAGAGAGAAAACAAACAGATTACAAAAATAACTTCTCCATATACTGCTAAATTCTAAAAGGCATTTTTAAGTTAGGAGTGACTTCTTATAACTTATGGTTATAACCACACACTGACTCAATAGTACTTTACAGGAGGTGCCTACAGCTTTGGGAAAGGCCACAGAAACACCAGTTCTACCTGGCAAAAAATATTCCCAATAAATTATCATGTGATTTGGTTGGCTTTCCTGTTTCCAAGAGCTGTCAGTGTCCAGAAGAGGGGACCGGCCCCAGCACAAACCCAAACCAACCCTCCAGACTTTCATGTGGCACAGGGATTCTTTCCGAACCCCTGCAACTGCATTCAAGCCCAAAGGAATATAACATCCTTATCTAAAAATCATACTTTCATCCACATAACTACAAATGTCCTGAGTAAAGAATAATTCTAAACACAGTGCAGCAATTACTTTCATGAACTCTGAACTTTATTTGTTACCGTCACACTAATGCTTACAGGTGTTTTCTGTGCTAAAGGCTTTAATGGCTTTCTACAGGAAGAGATCTCTGTTCAACAGGTCACAATCTGAGCACAACTCACACTTCTTTAATGCACAGAAAGCTGTTTGTACCCTCCATCTCTCAGGGGAAGACCTCAAAACTGCTGAAAGACAATCAGAAAGCTCAAGCTGACCGTGGTCTGGCTTCTTAATAAAAACTGACCAAAAGAGGATCTCTGATGCTCTCACTGTTTCTGCTAGGCTGCTCTCACAAACAGCACATTGTCAGAATCACGGACAACTGATCCTTGAGCACTTGCCTCCGCAGTAGAGAACTCGAAGGGGGTAGTCGCCATCTGACCTGGCACCGCTCCTTACGTCTCCTCTGCAGTCAGGGACCACAGGCTCAGCTACATCCGTGGCCATGTCACACGCCTGGAGGTCACGAAACAAATAAAGCAGAACCTAAGTTCTGGGTTAGAGTTATTCACATCTTTCCCAACTTAAGAAGAACCCCAGAGACTGATGGATCCCAGAGAAAACAGGTACAATCCTAAGAAGAGGAGAAATCAGGGAATTAAAAACAGGAGTAAAGACATAATGAAAAAGTAAGTGGGAAAAGGCTGCAAAAGGTATCAAACAGCATGGAATTTTTAGCACATAAGGGGGGAAAAACAAAGTGCCACAAAACAGTGTGAAATTAAGAAAGATCTGCAAGAACACCACATGGAATTACAGAACACACTGAGTTAAACAAGATGTGAAGCATCATGTTAAATCAGTGGTATACGAACAGCAGGGACACTGGGGGAGGGAGGAAGGTGCTGCCAGTACAGTGGCAAAGAACAGGGGTCATTTAAATCTGTACCTGAAGAGTTACAATCTAATCCTAGGACAGGTTTGGGCAAAGGGAAACCCCAACACCACAAAACATGCAAACGAAACTCAACCAACTGGTATATTTAATAGTGGTTTGCATGCACACTTTTTCAAGCAAGGGGTTTAGAAGATGGGGGGCGAGAGGGGTTTGCAATGTATAAGTGCCCCAGGATCACTGGGAGCAAGCAGGATATATGTGTGGAAGCCTGCAAGCCAAGCTGCTGAACAAGCTGTGCCTGGTCTTTGAAGAGAGCTAAGGGGAAATGCCGGAGGCGATGGGGGACAGGGAGGCGACAGGGAAAAGGCAGCAGACGGTCGTAATGAGGGGAAGGATGCTCGGAGGACCCATGGAAGATCCCAAATGAGGGACGAAGGGGGAAAAAGTGAGAGGTCGGGGAGAAGGGGAAGGGTGCTGTGTGCCAGACAAATGGGATCACAGACACGGTGAGGTGGGGCAGAGCTGAAGGAACGGAGGCCGCTGAGGTACCAGAGACGAAAGGGATCACAGGAAGGGCGGGCAGAGCCGCAGCACCGGGGGACAGGGAGGGTGCCGGAGCACGGAAGGATGCTGGCAGCCGGCGGGGAAAGGCCGCTCGGCACCGGGACGAAGGGGTAGGGGAGCGGCGGGGCAGCGGCGGCGGCGGGCGCGGCGTTACCCGGGAGGCCCCTCAGGCCGCGGCGGCGGCTCCTCCGCGTCCTCCTCCGGTGGCTCCCACACCCCGCGCCGCACGTGCGCCCTCCACCGCGCCAGCGCCGCCGCCGTCTCGCGAGAGCGACGGGGCGCGGCTTGAGCCCGCCGGCTCGCCGTAGTAGAGCGGGGCCGCCCCGTTTCTAAGCGGCCCGTGATCGCGCGAGCTACGGCGCGCTGAAGCGGACATTTGCCGCCGCCGCGGCTGGCGCGCTGCTGCCGCTGCCATGCCCCGGTACGCGCAGCTGGTGATGGGCCCGGCGGGCAGCGGGAAGGTGAGGCGGGGACGGGAGAACGGGAGGAGGTGACAGCGGTGCGGTCGGTCTGTGACAGCGGTTGTATGTGCCTTGCAGAGCACGTACTGCTCCACCATGGTGCAGCACTGCGAGGCGCTGGGCCGCGCCGTGCAGGTGGTGAACCTGGACCCGGCGGCGGAGCTCTTCAGCTACCCGGTCACGGCAGGTGAGCGGCGGAGGGGAGGCGGCGGCGGGAGGCCGGTACCGGGCACCGCTGCGAGCGAACGAGCTGAGGCCGCCGTGCACGCGTGTTGTTGTAGACATCCGCGAGTTAATAGAGGTGGATGATGTGATGGAGGATGATTCCCTACGGTTCGGACCCAACGGCGGCCTCGTGTTCTGCATGGAATACTTCGCCAATAACTTCAACTGGCTGGAGGAAAGCCTCGGGCACGTGGAGGATGACTATGTGCTGTTTGACTGCCCAGGTAAGCAGACATCAGCGTTCTGGTGTCCTTCATATACAGTACTATAGGGTAGGTAACTGTTCCTTCTGGCTTCACATCCCTGCGTACCTGATGTTCTGCATGTGCTCCAGGTCAGATCGAGCTCTACACACATCTGCCAGTGATGAAACAGCTGGTGGAGCAGCTCCAGCAATGGGAATTCCGTGTCTGTGGAGTTTTTCTGGTAGATTCTCAGTTTATGGTGGAGTCTTTTAAGGTATCCGTTTGAAATCTGTTGTAAAAGTTCATATTTAGAATGAACAAAGAATCTGAGCAATTTCAGAGTGGGGTTTGTTTAGTCCAGAGGGAAGAATGCTAAGCTGGGGGAGATGTGATTGCTTTTTTCAGTTGCCTCAGACACAGGTCACAACAAAGAAAATTCCAGTTGGATGTAAAGCAAATTTGTGCTGTGAGAATGGCCAGTCTGGAACAGGGGCATGAAGAGAATGTGTAGTGAATGTCATGGAGCTACTCAAGCCTTGACCAGGCAAAACCTCTGAGCAACCTGACCTGACTTTGAAGTCGCCTCTGCTTTTAGCGGTTGTATGAACCAAATAGCCTCTAGAAGTCCCTTCCAACCAAAATTCTCTTGTCATTCCATGAGAGCTTTCTCATATCTGGAGGGAGAGCAGGCTGCTTTCCCGTCTAGCAGTGAGAACCCAGAAATGGGCTTTGGGTTCCCTTAATGGCCTTTTCAGTGGCAAATCCAGATTTGATGGCAGATGGGACACTCAGCACCTCGCTTTCCCAGCAAAGAATAATTCCTCACATGGCTTGCATCCAAGTTTCATGTATTCATTAGCTAGACTTGGTCTGTGGTTGAGTGTCCTGTGTATTGGAGTTGTGTTTTTCTGTGCTTAACTACATCATTTTTACACTCCTTCAGTTTATCTCTGGAATTCTGGCAGCTCTCAGTGCAATGATATCTTTAGAGATTCCACAGATTAACATTATGACCAAAATGGATTTGCTGAGCAAGAAAGCCAAGAAGGAAATAGAAAAGTAAGTTCCAAAAAACTACTTTTATAGTGCAATATGAGGAGGCAAGCTCCATTCAAAATTCACTCTCATGCTTCCCACAATTAAACCATACTCTTTTGGAACGGGAGATGCCCTGCCCATGGCAGGGGGGGATGGAACTAGATGATCTTAAGGTCCTTTATAACCCTAACTATTCTATGATGCTTTTGTTTGATATAAATAATAGGCCTTAAATACCTGGGTAGGACGCTTACAGTTTAGTCAGAATCAAAAAGCTAGCTCCATGTTTGTACTTACCTCTGGATTTTTCTGTAACTAATTATCTTGAATAACTTATGTCATTCTGAATGACATTGTAGGCTGCTGTCTTTCAAAACCTAAACCAGAGCTGATCATATCAGGTTTTTGATACTGACCATACTGAATTACTTATGTGTTACTTGTACATTTGTGAGATATTCAAATACCTACAAAAACTGTTTTTAAACATTTTAAGTTCTGATACAGAGTTTGTTCATGTGGATCACAAATGGTTTTGGCAGCTATATAAAAGCACAATGACTGATTTGCTCTGTGGCCAAGGGTTCTTTCCATGTTAACAATGACTTTGTTTCTCCCAGGTACTTGGATCCAGATATGTATTCTATGATTGAAGATTCTACAAATATATTGAAAAGCAAAATGTTTAAAAAGCTGACTAAATCCATATGTGGATTGGTGGGTATATTGCTTTTTAACTGGTGCTCTTAAATTCAGTCCTGTGTATATAAACCATACTGTGTTTGCTGACTTCATTGCTGTTACTGATACTTGTATGTTCTATAATCATTCTCCCCACCCCAAAAATATGTATTTACCTCCCAGACTGTTAACAAAGACAGGATTGGAAAGACTCTCAGGCACTCGAGGACTTTACTTTTTGCCTATTTTAACTCTCTCTTTTTTTTTTTTTTCAGATTGTATTATTAGATTTTTCAGACAAGGAAGACCTGAGTGTGATTTAAGGGGGTAGCTTAGAGTACTGCGATTGAGAACTCGCTGCATTTTTTTACTCACATCCTTTGAATCCCTTCTCTAGATTGATGACTATGGTATGGTTCGATTTCTCCCTTTTGATCGCTCTGATGAGGAAAGCATAAACATAGTCCTGCAGCACATAGACTTTACCATTCAGTATGGAGAAGATCTTGAATTTAAAGAACCAAAGGTAGAGTACTTCTGATGAGAAGATGGTATTATGGGTCCTTAAAAAGAATCCATAATATAAGTTGTAATATATTTATTAGTAATGTCTTCTAAGCTTGAAGGTCAGAAGGGACCATTAAGATCACTGAGATTTCTTAGGTGCAGCAGCCATGAGGGGAAAAGTCAGGTTTTACCTTTTCTGTTTTCTTTTTGGCAGGAATGTGAAGAAGATAAATCTGCTCTTGTGGATGAATACTTTCAAGATCATGTGGATGAGTAAAAAATGACTCTTCAAATACAGGAGGAGAAAATACCTTGTTTGTGTTAAAAAATGAAAAGGAAAATCCACTCCTACACAAGCATACTCAATGTTTTATCTGTAAGATAACTACTATTTATAATGAAGTGTGAGCTATATGCCCTTGTAACTATTTTAATAAACAAACAATTTTTATTCTTATGCGTGTGTGTTATAAAACAGACGGGCTGTACAAGTGTCCTGGTTTAAGCCCAGCTGGTAACTCAGTACCATGCAGCTGTTCGCTCACTCCCCCGTGTGGTACTGAGTTACGAGGTGGTAGCAGCTGAGTTACCAGCGTGGTACTTGCTCGCGTGGTACTGAGTTACCAGCTGGGCTTAAACCATGACAAGGTCCTCATGATGTCTCATTTAAGCATAGGAATGCTTGAAGACAATCTTAATTATCTGCAAAAGGGGTAACACTGAACATCAATATGTTGTAATAAATAGTACTGGAGATAAATAAGTAGTTTCATTGTGATGAGAGAATTGTACTTGATAACCTGAGTTAGACAAAGAGCTGACTGGCAGCTTCAAAGGGGCATCTGGTAAATAGGGGTCTTCCAGCCTCCTGAGGAAGATGAGTGGTTTACATTCACTTTGGAAAAGCCCAGATTTTAAGCTTTCTTAAGGTTGTTTTTTGTACAATTCACACATGGCTTTAAGTGGTTTATACATCAATACGATCTTAAGCGCAGCACAACACTCAAAAGAAAGAAGACCAGAACTTGGTGATGGTCTTGTGCAGTCATGTTAACTAACACAGTTTGTAACAAAGAATTCAGCAACAAATACTCTAAACTGTGAAATGTTTAACATCAGTGAATGCTTAGATGTAGGCATATCATCTGTATATAGTCCATATACTAGAAATTAACCCCATCCTCACAAGACACACGCAGCCAAGTATTTCAGTAGAATAATTGATACCATTTTGTAGGAGCAGTCAGCAGATGCAGATGTCTGAGAGCAAGGTTACCCCTTGAAGGAAACCAAATCAAGGATTAAATACTTGAAGACATCTCCACTTACCCGAACCTGGGCTGTGATAGCAACTTGGCACACAGTTTAGTTCTGTGGTTTCTTGCTTCCAGTCCAGAAGGTGTAATTCTTCTTCTTACTCATCAGTAGGGTTGTTCTTCATGTCTGTTTAAATAAATGATTAAATGGTCATGCTGCTATGGTGCTTATTTTTGAAATAAGCATCTGCACAGTCAAAACAGGAAGTGAGGTTCAACAGATCAGCAAATACTGCATGTTTAGAGGAAAAGAGCTTTCCTGCATCCTTATGTGGAGGTCATGGATGATTGCATGAAGTCTTTTAAACGGGAACAAAGCAAAACAGAAATAAGATGTCACCTAAAAGCAATTAAAATCGTCTTTCAGAGCCAGGTTTGCAAAAATTGCCAGCCTTGTGATACTTGGCACTTCTGAAACTTTACTCCCAGCACAATTAGTGAACACTGAGAGTTCAGTTTCAAGATAGTCATTGCAGCCACCAGGAAGAGCTTTTCACCAGGAAGAGCTGTGAAAAAACATCAGCTCTTCGGAGGCTCATCACATCACTAATGGCAAGACCAGATTTGAGTGAATTAAACCATGCAAACGTTGGGAAGCCTTTGGTGGCTTCCCTCACCTCCATGCTGGTGCATCCTCAGGACAAGTGATGCCTGTGACATGTCAAAAGGACAAACCCAGCCCTGCAGTTAGATTACCTTGACGCACTTCCAAATCTCCCAAGTTTTTCTTCCTGAATCATGCCATGAGTCATTTACTAGGGGACAAATTCAGCATACTGGGTCATACGGGACGTTATGGCTTGATAGTAACAGGAGTGTGCGCCTTAAAATACTGCATCCCTCCAAATGTAATGTGTTTGGCCCCACTCTGTGCTTTCTTACACCGAGTGCCTGGCAACTCTCTGTGGCTGTTGCATGTTGAGGCAGCGCACGCAATGCTCAAGAGTGCGGCAAATCCACAGGAGAGAAAACCAGTTGCAAGCAAAGTGTCCTCTCCTGCACTCTTGTCAAGCACTGACTCTTGCCAGGGACAGGAGCTCACCTCTTCCAGCAAGAAAGCAAGATGCTAGGGAGGCTGGAGAAGAAAAGGGTGGCATGGGAGAGGTTAAGGAGGGGTTACTTGCAGCGCTGGCCACAGCAAAGGCAGAAAGAAGGGGGAAATTCCACTGGGAAGGAAAAAGCAACCAAGTCCCCCTCTGGGTGCGCTTCCAAGCAGCTTCCCCATGCGGGCAGTCTTCCCACAGCAGCGGCGCCTCTCGGGGCGGTGCACGCTGCAGGCCTCCGCTCCGGCTTCCCCTCCTCGCACCGCCTCTGCTGCCTCATTTCCTGCAGCGCAGGCAGAGGAGGAAGCTTTGCTGCCGGCTCCTCTCTGCTCTTCCCCCTGCCCGACCCCACTGAGCTGCGTCCTGCCCTTCGAGATGCCGGTGAGGGGGCTTCGCACCCGGCGCTTAACACGCCCGTGGCGGCGGGGTGAGGGGAGGACAGCGGCCAGGGCGGTGGGGCCGGGCCGAGGGGCTGAGAGCGCTCCCTCCGGGGCTGGGACAGGGGCTCTGCCTGCCATGGGCAGCTGCTGGGGGACCAAAAAGGCTATAAAGAACCCCAGTGAGAGAGGGGAATTGCTGCTTTTGAGAGGCTGCTGCAAGGGCAACGCCCTCCTCTTCTTCCTCTTCCTCCTATTGCCAGAGATCCCCTGGTTGCAGCGAGGAAGAGGGTGGTAAAAGTAGCGCTGTGTTCTGGTGGTGTTCACACCCCTTCTTTCTGCTAGGGGATGCTGCATACACACACACGCTCCTGGCTGCATCCCCTTCTCCCCCCACAAAACATAGGCTGTGAGGAGGTGAAGACTTCTGGGTGGGAATGCTTGGAAAGTGCCTAAAGCTGGACTCATCAGTGGTTGAAAATCGGTTTTCCAGGGAGAATCTGTCACATGCAGAAAGGGTGTTGTCTTTTTTTTTTAACTTAGACCAGTTTTACAGTGCACAGAAGGGTCTATTTTTTGGCTGTGTGGGTATGTGTTAAGCCTTGCTTTATTTATTATTATCTAATATTATTAGCTAGACATGCAAATAAAATACAGTCATTTTTAATGGCCAACTAACTTCCAATGAACTACGGATGGCCCCATAACTGAGGCAGGAGAGCAGGGCTGCTGCTCCCTTGGTGCTGTGCAGAATGGGGTCTGGCAGCCTAGCGATGAAGCAAAGTCCGCAGCCCACCCGTACCTGGTTTATCCTGTCTCCCTCCACTGTGATCAGAAGTGGTGCCAGTGATAATGCTTCCGTGGTCTTCACCAAAATGGCACTGAGATTTGGGCTTAAAGAGAAAACAGACATTATCTGTGCAAGGAAAAATTACTGGAAGCATCACTAACAAACTAGACTGACTCCTAGTTGAGGAAGACACAGGGGACATGTGATCAGACATGGAAATGTCTATTTTCAGCAGCATTAATAACCATCTGTTCCCCCCATCTTTAGGCTTACCACTCCACTTTAATGGACTCTGACACCAAGCTAGTTGGGAACATGGCACTGTTACCTATCAGAAGCCAGTTCAAAGGCCCAGCACCTCGGGAAAGTAAGTTTATAATAATCTCTGAAAACACTGCCTGTATGCAGCTCATCATCACCTCTCAGTTTTCTCCAAGCCAGCACTAACAAGAGTGGTGAGAGGAGCCACGGGCTGGAAATTGAGTGCTATTTCCAGTTTATATTTCTATAAACTGCACTTTATAGAGAAGGAAGAAAAGTTTTCAAATACTTCAGTTGTTCAAATCACAGAAAACAGTTATGCACAGAGAAGTATGCTCCAGCTAAATCAGTCGCTTCAGTAATTAAAGCCTACGGTTACTATTCTTGTGCTTCCTCTTGTGCTCGTCAGTAAGTTTTGAGGAGGACGTGGTGGTGTGAACCCTCTGCTGTCAGAGGAAGTGGAGGTTTAGCTACAGAGAACTTGGGCTTTGGGTCTGTTGCTGAAGACACTCGGCTGCTTTGAAGGGCAGGGAGTAGGTTAGGCAGCACTTTAGAGTAGGGGGATTAAAAAATTGAGATGAAGTTATGGGCATCCCAACAGGGTCTGAAGGCAGCCTGGTCAGGATTCCCCTTCAGCACATTAAGTAGCTGTTCTGCAATAATGTGGTGGTTCAGTTTGGGAAAGGAAATATAAAGGAAATACTGAATTTAAGCAGTTGGTGGTTGGCATCCAGAACTGTGTTCTGCTCCTCACCTTTTGTTTTGAAGAGGATAATGAAATTTATGTGGTCTTTTTCCAAAACCATTTTTGTGTCCTGAGAAGACTTTTACACTGTTAAAACTCTGGTGAGTTATTGAACTGGTAGAAAAGTGGGGAGCTGCTGAATTGGTGCCATTTGTGAAGTGAGAAATCATAGCAGGGGGTGGGGGGAGAAGAAAGGAGTTCAAGCTCCTGCTAAGACAAGGAACCTTAAGTGTTAACAGTCTGAGCTCACTGGTGTTTCACACAGCAACAGCTGCTTTCTGGCTTCTGCTTTTTGTAAATACCAAGGTTTTGCTTTTGCAATTACCCTTATTTATGTATTTCAGTGAGTTAAAGTTATGACCAAATGTACTGTAACGGTGCATTGCTTAACTCTGCATTTCTTTTTTGCTAGCTAAGGATACAGATATTATAGATGAAGCCATCTACTACTTCAAAGCTAATGTTTTCTTCAAAAATTATGAAATTAAGGTAATTCTTAAAGATACTTTGCATGTGTGTTCTTTGGTGGGTTGGTGCTGTGAATATGTTTATTTTCAATGAAATAATTCTACTAGATAACAATAAATTCCCTTCCTCCCACTTAATTAAAGCTGGGTAAATGCCATGAATTGCATTTCCCTCTCATGGGGAAATTGTAGGCCAGAATGGCTTAAACTCATTCCTGTTGCTTGCTCTTGCTTTGCAGAACGAGGCTGACAGAACACTGATCTATGTAACCCTCTACATTTCTGAGTGCTTGAAAAAGCTACAAAAGGTAAGAAAAGTGGATTTCTGTGCAGGAGGGAAACTGAGTCTGTTCTGGGGATACTTGGGAAAGGATTTGCTGATATTCTCCTTCCAGTGGCACAAATAATCCTGTTCACCCCATTCCCTATTGTCAGAGCCACTGACTCTCCAAGTCTGTGGATCTCCAAAGAAAATGCTGTGTTCTTCCTGTTGAGTTTTTATGTGTTACAGATAAAATAGCCAGTTTTATCACTACATCAGCTGTTGTTTGTAACTGATAATCCATTGTTTGCCTGGTTCTTCCAGTGTAACTCCAAAGGCCAAGGAGAGAAAGAGATGTACACACTGGGAATTACTAACTTCCCAATCCCTGGGGAGCCTGGCTTTCCACTTAATGCCATTTACGCCAAACCTGCCAACAAGCAGGAGGAAGGTAAGGCTAATCCAGCACCCCCGAAGGCTTCCCTGGGCTCGTACTTTACCAGCTGCAATTTTGTGACTACAATAAGAAATATTACTGCTAAAACTGAATGCTCTAAATCTGTAGTTCTGTTACGAGGGGGGAGCAGAGCTGGATTTTCTGACCTCAAGAGGGCAGTAGTTCCCCTGGATCTATAGATCCGACAGAACAAATAAGGATCTGAGTCTGCCTTTTGCATCAGCATTAATCACTAGATAAACCCTGTAATGGAGCCCAAGCCAACTGCTGCACTGGCAGAATAGGAAGCCCACAATGAGCAAAGGTAGCTGAGAGAAGAAAACAGTTTGTATGATCCTTAAAATAGAAATACCATAAAAATCCCAGGTACAGCTGTGAATTGAGCAAACCAACTCAGCCAGCTGATGAGTTATGTGAAAACCCACTTCCTGCTGTAAGCAGTGATAGCTGTTTCTCTGTTCAGTTCAGTTTGACTCGGTGCTGCCTCAGTTTCCACTGTTTTTTCCTGTGCTGTGTTTCAGAGGTGATGAGGGCCTACCTGCAGCAGCTGAGGCAAGAAACTGGTCTTCGCCTTTGCGAGAAAGTATTTGATCCTCAGAGTGACAAGCCCAGTAAGGTAAGGGTTTAATGTGATCATCACAGATCTAATGAGGGGTTTGCTGTGGGGAGAAGTGAGATGATGGGGGAGGGATCAGGTGTGGATAACTTTGGCACAAGCTTCCTGGCTTTTACAAGGCTAGTGAAACAGCAGGCTGCAAGTTATCAATGAGTGTAATCTGTAATGCAGCAAGACAGTGAATGTCAATTTGGGTTACTTTAAAAAGCAGGGCAGTAATAAGTGGTGTCTGGTTCAGCTCTTCAAAGCATTGCACATCTGCTCGTGGCGAGGTTTTCAAATGGAAATCCACAGGCAGGAATGATGCTGTTCATCTTCCAGGCAGTTCTGATTTGAAAGCTTCTTTGAAGCAGACCCTTTTGTCTCATATCCAGATTAAAAACAAATAGGTAATCAATGAATGAATGTCCTCTTGACTGTTCATATGTTTCATGTGCAAATGTGACTGCATTTAGTATTGAAATTATTTGGGCTAATTTAGTTTCAAAGGCATAGCTTTCTGATGCATCCCTTCATAATTATATTGGAATAAACAGCAAATAAGAAAATAAGATAGAATGTCCTGCTTTAATTCAGAGCCCTATATTGTATATATATTACATATTACATGTTATATATATTACAGATGTATATTCTATATATAATTTTCTATATTATTGAATCATAGAATGGTTTGGGTTGGAAGGGACCTTAAAGATAATCTAGTTCCAACCCCCAGCATTATAAATTCATCGAGTCTATTCCTGTCCTCTTGTTCACCTAAATTCCAATAGAAACCCATGTGGAAAACTGCATGTGCAAAATTGGAGCGTTAACATTTGTTACTTGTCAGAGGTTGAATACTTTTAAGTCATTATTTTATCACCTGGAAAGCACTTTTGGGTATTGTCTGACTTTGTGCTTCCTTCTGCAGTGGTGGATCTGCTTTGTGAAGAGGCAGTTCATGAACAAGAGTCTGTCAGGTCCTGGGCAGTGAAGAGGCAAAGTAGCAACAACATTAAACATTGTCACAGCAAGGTGTTTAGGTATTTTGCCTTTGTTTTGGATACATTTTGTACCAAGGAAGAATTAAGTGCTTATGAAGAAAAAAAGAAAAACAAAACCCCACCACAAACCAGTCAATGAGGGATTAGAGGGAACAAAAAGATAACTTGAGTAATGTAAGCAAATACTATTAAGCTGGTGCTTAATAAGTGATTTCTAACATTGTTTCAGATCCAGGCTGCTTCATTATCAGTGGCTACAGCTGGCATTTAAAACGGGGCTTGTATTTAAGAGAAGAAATGGGCTTGCCTGTGGGGCATGGGGAGTTGTTGGATTGCTCTACTGGCTAGAGTTTCAGTACTGTATGTCCATGGAAAACACGCCTCTCATGCTGTGTGGTCGAGTGCAGTGGTTTTTACCTTGTTTTCAATAAACTTGGCTTGTAATTAATGTGGTGACTGCCTTATGGATGGCCTCTGACAAAATCAGAGGTGGGTTTTTTTGGTGAAAAGACCATCATTATTGTGTAATGCTAATCAGTTGGAGTGAATCATTCCTACTGAAAACAGGATTAATACAGGGGCTATAGTTTGTGGCAACGTACCTAGTTATTTAGCAGGTCTGCCTTCGCAGGGCAGTGCTCCTTGGTACTAAAATGCCTTCAAAGGGTAACACACGCAGATAATATGTATGTCATCTGTGCTGTAGCGTTGTCTGAGGCTCCTTTTGTGGTGCAGATTCAAGCAGAACCATCACACGATACTGGAAAGAGCTGTGACTGTTCCAATCGGTCAGATGCATCTTGCGGAACTGCAAACCCAAACTTGGTTTATTGAGTTGTCTGTCTTTGTGGCAATACGTGTTCCACTGTTGCCATACAGCACCAACACATTTTTGTCACTCACACTAATCCTGTCTTACTGCTTGGCATGTTGACCTGTTGAGAGGTGTGTTGCCCTCCAGACAGCACTGACAGTCTGTTCAAACTGAAAGCTCCCACTGATTTGATTTGCTGTAACAATTACATATATGTAATATATAACATAGCCATATTTTGCATTCTTTTTGCAATAAAGAGGAAAAAATAGTTTATGATTCACCCTTCCTTTCAGTTGATGCCTTGTAGTTAACAGTGGCCCTAGCAAGGCGTTTCCCCTGGCTGTGTCCCAGAAGAAGTTACATTTTGACAGGTCTTTTTCCTCAGTTACCTATTTTTACAGGCAGGAGCTTCGTTGTCTGTCAGACCTCAGTCACATTTAGCTGCCGCAGCCAGCAGATAACGCTGTCAGAGGAAAAAAGTCCAGATTCAATAGCTATGCACACACAGGGCATGTCTACTCCATATAACGCTACCGACCAGACTCCTCCCGCTCTGTGCGAGCCCCCATCGCTCCCCTCACACTCCTCTTCCCGCCTCTCCACTGCGCAGGCGCGGAGCTGCCCGGGGCTGCCCTCCGCGCGCCTGTCAGACAGGGAGTCCGGCAGCGTGGCGGCCGCCTGCAGGCGGCGGGCGAGGCCCCCTCGGTGGCGCCATTTTGGAGTGTGGGCTGTGGCGGGGCCGGTCCGGTGCGTCCGTTCAGCATGAGCGTGGTGGAGCACGTACGGGAGATGGCGTCCGCAGGGCTCCACTCCAACGTGCGGCTCCTCAGCGGCCTTCTCCTCACCATGAGCGGCAATAACCCGTGAGTGGCTCTCCGGCGGGACGGCCCGCGGGGGGCTGCGGGCTGGTGGGGCCGATGGCGCTGAAGGAGCGGCCAGGCGGGACCGCGCTGGGGTCTCACGGGCAGGGAATCATGGAGCCGTAGGCTGGGTTGGGTTGGAAGGGACTTTGAAGCTCATGCAGTTTCAGCCCTTGCCATGGGCAGGGGCACCTTCCGCTAGAGCAGCTTGCTCCAAGCCCCTGTGTCCAACCTGGCCTTGAACACTGCCAGGGATGGAAGTGGGTTTGATGTTAGAGCTACTTCTGGTGCCGGGTTCTTGTTCCCGGCCTTTCCCGGGGTTCAGGAGGAGCAGCAAGGTCCGTACCCTTCAAGGTGCATGTTACAGCGTGAATATCCTACTAGCGCGGCGCTTTTCTCCTTCCAGTGGTCACAGCTCTTCTCTTGACTCGATTAATTCCCATTACTTTTCAGGACCTTCCTATAAAGTGCAGTTTGCCATTTTGAATGGGGGTTGAGGCCCTAATTGAAGCCCAGATCCCATTCTGAAACCCTAACTCTTCTGCAGACATACTGGGAGGGTTCTAAAGGGGGTGTGTAAAACGTGGCAACATGGGGGTTAGGATGAGGACAGCAGTACGAGGAGCTGTGTTGCTTTCATTTTTGAGTCTGTTCAAACAAAATGTGCTTTAATGTGGTTTCTTAGGGGGAGGATGGGGCCTGCTCCCTTACGGAAAGCAGTGGCCGAGCAGATGAACATAAGCTGTTGTTGCTGATGAGGTGTCAGGGGTGGCTATTATCTCTGTTTGTATAGAGATAAAGTAAATTGGTGAGATAATCCCTTTATGAGGAGATAAAACTTGTTACTCAGGGGTCTTTCCGGTGTAGTAAAGAAGCAGCAACAGTTGGAAGTTGAAGACAAAACTGTGACTGCTTTGGTTCTGTAAGGTTCTGGTTCTTATGCAGCAGCTGATCTCAAGTCTTTCTGCTTGCTTTTGGTCTAGGGAGCTGTTTTCACCATCTCAGAAATACCAGCTCCTTGTGTATCATGCAGACTCTCTCTTCCATGATAAGGAATATAGGAATGCTGTAAGTAAGTATACGATGGCCTTGCAGCAGAAAAAAGCATTAAGTAAAACTTCAAAAGTAAGACCTTCTACTGGGAATGCTGCAACAACTCCTCAGAGCCAGGTATTTAAAAGCTAACTAATGTGCTGCCTGAATTAATGTGTCTGACTCAGTATTCATAGAATCACAGAATCATTTTGGTTGGAAAAGACCCTCAAGATCATCAAGTCCAACCATTAACCTGACACTGCCAAGTCCACCACTGAACCATGTCCCTAAGCACCACATCTACAGGTCTCCTAAATACCTTAGATTGTGGATTTATGCCAAATAAGTGTGACTTTTAAAGCTAATTTGTTGCAAACTCACCATCGCTGTGTTTTCTAATGCAAAACTTAATATGGTCTCAAACATGAGCTGTTTTTTGTATGTGTAGTTCATGTTTTTCATGCTAAGACAGGAGCAGTATGAGCCAGCAGTAGACTCATACTGGCCTCATTCACTTTCTTGCGCTAGATTTGTGCAACATAGTGTGAGCACTTAATGAGGAAGCTGGGTTCAGATCTTATACCTGACTAAAGCAACATTGTACTTAAATCTTTCCCTTTTATTTCAGTGTTTGCCATCAGAAATTGAAGTGAAATATAAAATGGCTGAATGTTATACAATGTTGAAGCAAGATAAAGATGCCATTGCTATTCTTGATGGAATTCCTTCCAGACAGAGGACCCCAAAGGTTAGTTCAGGTAGACTTGTCACAAGTCCTTGCTCAGCATATCTTGAAAAAGATGTTGAGATTTCAAGATGTACTATGCAAATACAAGATAATGTAAATTTTATCCTTGGACTCAGAAAGAAGCATTTACTCTGATTATATACTATATCATAAGTTATAGTATAAGCAGAAGAAGACGAGACGGTAATGTTCTGTGCAGGTGAGGAGGGAGGGAGGCATGCTTGAAGACAAAGTTGTGAGGATTTCTCCTTTCTCTTACTTTACCAACATTTCTCTTGCTTGTAGATCAATATGATGTTGGCAAATCTATACAAGAAAGCAGGTCAAGAACGCTCATCTGTTACTAGCTACAAGGAAGTACTGAGGCAGTGCCCTTTAGCACTTGATGCCATACTAGGTAGGTGTCTGCACACTGTTGGGATTTCAGTATTAAACGCTATTATAGTTTGAATTATGCTTGGGACTACGTAACTGTCTTGCAG